>JALRMI010000307.1:0-36247 GCA_026120165.1 Leptosphaerulina australis
TGCATCGGCCCTTGGGTCTCAACCCACATCATCTCTTGTACTAGTATAGAAACCACCCTCATTTGACACAAACCACCTTATTACCAGAGATGCATTTTGTGTTTCTCGTCTTTATATAGTCTATGAATCAGAGAGGATGTTAAATATAAATCCGCTACAATCCAATCCTAAGAGGCCTACCAACAGTAAGTATAATTGATCGATGATTGTGAAGTGCTGAGCCGTGACGATTTTATAAATCCTGTAATCGACAAATAAGACTTAGCATACAAACTCTTGCATCGTCGGATCAATGCTCATGTGAAGTGGTAAAGTATATCGAGACTGCGAAAGCCATGCTTTCGGCATCTACGTTCAATGGCGCTGTACTACATGTTATTGGAATGGACGTACACCGTTGAGATATGATGATACGAAGGCTATCTTACACAATTCTTGTCAAGGCTCTCACGTTCTTCCCAAAACCAACGTGGCTCAATGCCGCAAAAACGATTTACACAACACACTTGAAATGGTCTTTTTATTTGGAATATACCCTTTCGTGACACGAACTACGCCTGCAAATGCAATCAGATATCTCCACTCACTACTTTCCACAAAGCTATTGCAGCATTGCCTCCAAATCCTCTCCTAGGACCTCCTCAACAGATGAAATCCATCTTTGGGTCTCTCTCTCCACCATCTCATCATCGTCCTCTCTAAGCTCGCTAATAAACGGCAGCATCTCCGGTAGCAGGCCCAGCCACTCCTCACCTAGCCTCTTCGTGAGACTTTGTTCACAAAGTACAGTTGCAAGCCTGGTGTGAGCCTCCTCATCACGCATGTACTTGAGCAGCACAGCGTTCATCTCGCGGTGATTTTCGAGCGAAGAAGCGGATGCGGCAGCCAGTTCAGTGATAGTGGGAATGACATCCGTCGTCACATCCTCTGCGACTGTGATGGTGAGGAGTTTGAGCAGAGGTTTCATGATAACACCATAATGCGAAGGCGCTTGCCAGAAGCCATCCTGATCATGTTGGAAGGTCTTTTGTAGCGCTGAAAGAACGACACTTCGAAGATCCGATCTTGCGTCTTCTGTGGTGAGGTGTTCTAGTAGTTTGGCAACATGCTCGATAATGTAGCTAGAGTATGTTGTAACGATGGACTAGAATGTGTTAGCTATGTGGAAGAGAATGAACAAATAGGAAGACGTACCTTGAACTTATCAAAGAAAGAGGCAAGGAATCTGTAGAACGTGATGGCACGCTCGGGCTTTGCACTCACGGGCCCTTCTTGATCGACTAATTGCACAAAGAAAGGCCTGAAAGTAGCATCGTTAAGCTTGAGTACCATCGCAACTACGGACTCCACGAAAGTGTTCTCGAGTTGCTCGACCTCTTCATCGTCATACTCTACATCCTTCTGGGAGCTCACCGCTGTTCGCAGCTTGAAACTCGATAGCATCAGATTGAACAATGTGGAGCTGGCCTTGATGAGTTTAGCCTTAGTCTGGTTGTCAACAGTGGATCGAAGTAGCTCAAGGTGCTCAAGCGATGCATCGAAACCTTGAGAGACGGCATGTGACCAGGTAGATTGAATGGCGGCGAAGACCTCTTGTGCACCAAGGTGCTCAGACACACTTTGATAGAATGCACGACGGCTCTCGTCACAAGCATCCTCCAGATCAGCGGCAGCAGATTGGTGCGATAATCGCAGAGATGTGTCGAGATATTCTCGTGAGAACATGTATCCGAGTCGCTCGATTATATCTGTGATAAGTGTATACACTGCGTTGTGCAAGCCGACGTTCTCTTCTTCAATAGCTTTAGAGAGGTATTCGAATGCGACCGGAAGCACAGGTGGCAGAAGCGAGATAGCCTCATCTTCCAAAACGTCCACAATCGATGTCAGACACAGCAAGGAAAGGACACGAATCCTGTCATCGCTGTGAGATAGCGATTGGGGACCTGCGATTGTCTGGGCAACCGAGGCAACAGCAGCTGGGTCTTTCTTGCCGAATCGCTCCACTATACTGTCAACACAGCTGACAGAGATAATCTTAGCGTCGAGAGACTTCGATTGTTGCAAAATGTTCTCGACGCTAGGCAAGAATGAAACCAAAGCCTGGACAGAAGATCGATCGTTCTGCACCACTGAAGCGGCTCGTACCTGCACTGATTTGATAGCTGCGATCTGTACCTGGGCATCGGTCTTTACAAGAAGCAATTCAGCCGACTTGATGAGCTCAGTCGTGGGGAGGAGATCCAGGGATCGGGCAAGTACACGACTGCAGCCTTCGTACAGCTTAGGCGACTGTGCAACCTGTTTGGAAAGCTGTATGGTAACCTCAACAATGCTGGCGAAGATGTCACGCGGCTTGCTGTTATCAGACTTTCGTCGGAATGCCTTAGTAACGTGTGCACGAAGCCTGTCATCGGCTGTAAGGTCTGCGATGCACACGAGAAGGTTCTGAACGGCAGACTCCACTTCAGCGGGTTTCTTCTCATTTAGACCAAACAATGTGTCAGACACCTTGCGCTTTGGCCCAGCAGCATCAGCAACCAGATCGAGGTAACCCTTAATAGCATCGAAGATATGGATTGGGTCGAATACAAGCAGCAGCTCGGTAGAGAATCTGCGCTGCGTCTTGCTGTTGTGGTAGCGGTCAGCAAGAAGAGCAATAATTGCTGAGAGCGAGTCTTCGGGACCCAGGGTGCGGGCGAGCTCCGAGAACAACTTGAGCCTTCGATGCAGAGGAATGTGCTCGAATGCTGCGGTGAAGCTCAATAATAGGTCTGATACCCCAGTGAGGAAGTTTTTGTGCTTTGAACGCAACGATGCAGCTAGCTGCGGTACAACGCGTGAGATGGTTTTGTCCACAACTTGAGCCGAATAGTCGTCCTGTTGGCGGAGCAGCGTTGAGCCAATAAACGTAAAAATGGGCATAAGGTTGTGCAGGATAAGGTCTGGTACCCAAGTCGCAAGACTGGAGATTAGCAGAAGCGCGCTGTTCTGCACCTGCGGACTTGTCGAATGTCGGATGGCATCAATGAGGAGGTCAGCTCGGACTGCGGATTGATATTCGGCTGCCTCAGGGTGCTCCTTCAATGTGTTGACGATCGGCGTCAAAGCGCCAAGGATCATGCTTTGCAAATAAACGAGCTCGGAACCAGACTGTTGCCTCAGCGGCTGTAGGTCACCGAAGATGTTGAAGAGGTTCCTGAACAGTGCAGGGTGCTGACCAGGGTTTGAGCCTTCGATCAACTCCAATACCAAGGTAAGTCGTCGTAACAGACGTTGCAACTCGTCTGTAGAAGACACCTCTACTCGCGCCATTTCATTGCGGCTAGTTCGTCTCCTCTTCTTTGTTGGTGGACCTTCTGGCATCTGGAGCGCTGAAGGTACACTGTCGAGGAATGTAACCAAAGTGACAGAGTCGAGTTTGACGTTGCGCAGAGTTTCAAGAGCGCGCTCCTTGCAAAGTTGCTCAAAGGGTTCAGTGCTCTCTTTGAGCGACAAATCAAGCATGGTCTGAGCCAATGTAAGCCTCGAGTCCGACTTGATGGAGGGCCAGAATGCGTTGATCTGGTCGAAAGCTGTAGCAACTAGAGCAACACGCTCTTTGTTAAGGTTTCCTGAGATGATATCACCAAGCAATTGAACGCTCTTTGCCTCTTTAGGCATGAGAGCATCGAGATGTCCTCGATCGGCTTCCTCAACCTGAATCTGCTCATCTTCGCACTCTGTGCTAATGTCTGACGCTGCAAGCGAACACCACTGTTTGATGAGAGGGATGATAGTTTCGCTACGTACACCGGTTGAGGCTTTGCCCAAGAAGTTGAAAACCGGGAGCAAAGATATTCTAGCCTTCAAGAGAGGAGTGGCTGCAGCATGGCAGCTCAAAAAGTTGAGAACTGCGGTCCGCAGCGGAGCCTTAATACTCTGCTTCGACTTGGCAGATTGAGACCCTTCCAAAACGTTTCTGATGGCGGGAACGATGAATTTTGAATCCATCACAGACTCCTCAAGCACTGGAACAAGGATGGAACTAAGGAAAGCGGAAGCATCCTCGTCTTTGAGCTCGGAGATTTTTACAGAGCCCTTGCCGTACATTTCAGAGCCCCAGACTCTCGATGTCTTGGAGCCTGTTCGTTTGGACAGCGCAGCAATGCACGCTGCAGAGGAACGGCGGACAAGAGACGATGAGTCACAAAGAGCGTGCAGAAGGTAAGGGACAATGTTCTGAAGATCGGCGGTAGCTGCTGTGCGTTTGATTGTCGATGCAGCAGCTCGGAGAGAAGCGACTCGAGCCGGAACAGACCGCGAAGTGCACCATGTGCGGATCAAGAAGGTGAGATAAACATTCGATTGGATGGCATCTTTCGATTCAAGTTCTGAGGAGGTCAGGAAACGGTTTCCTTGGTTAGAAGATACAGCTTGTTCGAATGCAGATGCAACGGTGGTGTACTCTTTCGAAGAAGTCGATTCCAGGAAGCTATTGATCTTGAAGCTGGGCACTGGAATGTCTGACGCACCATTTGCAATGGTTTCATCCGCATCGAGCATATCGTCATCCTCTGACTCAAATGATGCTGCTTGCACATCTTCGATAGACTGGTCAATGGCAAGACCAAGAGAATCGATATCGATGTCATTTTCCTTTGCAGTAACCCGGAGCTTGCTTGCGAAGGCCGAATCCTCAGCAAGTCTGGAAGCGAGTTCGAGAAGTTGACCATGTTCTTCGGAACCAGGTGCGCTATCGTGAATCGTTCGAAGGAGTGTTGACAAGACAACATGCATGTGTGATGATGTGAGGAGCTTAGACTCTACGATTTGAGTGAACGCAGTGTCTTTCTCAACAGAACGATTGGTACCACTCAATGCACCTAGGGCACAGCCCAATGCAAGACGCCCAACAGTGCATTGTGTGGAGGCGGTTTCCAGTATGCTTGACAGTTGTGGTATCCGCAAGAGCCTTCTTGTCACAACAGTTGGGATCTGTGCGCTTGACCGCTGTTCGGCCACCGCAGCCAGAACCAATATGCACTGATTCAGCGAGTCAGTGTCCTGCGCTAACACCATGGCTTCCATAAGAGTGTCTAGGACCTTGTCTCCAAGCTGGGCGTTGGCCACAAGCGCGTGCACAATCAGATAGCACGCAATAACGACCTCTGGTCCATTTGAAACCTTCATAGAGCTGTTGAGTACTGGAATAACTCTAAGCAGCACTTCCTCCGTCTTTTGCGCCTGAATATCCCTTCTGCCAGACGTTCCACTGTTGAAAATACCATGTATGGCTTGATATGTGATAGTGGCCCAGAAGTTGAGCAGTTGTGTCGATTCGTGGCCAGCTTCAAGTACGCGAACGATGTATGACTGAAAGGCATTGAAGAACTCAGGAGTGTTGATCGCTGTGTATACAATCGTTTGTCGTGGGGGGTTCGTTTTGGCCTGGATGTACGGAAAAAGGAACCTCAGTGCATGTCGCGGTTGAGTGGGAAGGATTGAGAGTAGAGAAACGAATTGCGGTGTCTGGTGGTATGGAAGGTATGTGAAGACAAGCGTTTCGGTGTTGTGTTCATGGACTCTGGTTGATAATCAGTAATTGTTTACATAAATCGCAATCATACTACAGTCTCCCTCCTTCACTCTCAGTGTGCAAACCTGGCGTACAAAGAGGACATAGTGACATTGGGGGAAACGTACTTGAATCTTCTGACAAGCCATTCCAGCGCCTTCTGTGCGGGTTTCAACAGAAGGCGTGGCCCAACTAATGTGATGAATGCCTCCAATACTTTGCTAAGCTTCTTGTTCTCAGCTTCAGTCATCTGCAGCCTATCCTCCTCTTTGCTCTGCTCGCTGAACAAATTGTTGGAGAACTGGCGGAAGCGGGGATCCAGTGCGCATAAATCCCGATAGCCTTCATGGCATATAAGGTAAAGGTTCTCGAAGGACTGTGACCCAGCGATCTTGGATTCGAATAGCAAGGACTTGCCATGTGCTGACTTTTGCGCCTTAAGGTCAAGCTGGTGTGTGCTCGAAGCGGCAATGGCCGCGAGCTGCTTCTGGAGCGCCGTCGCCATATTGTGTGTATTTGGTTATTTTAAAGGCTGATAGAAAGTATGCGCAAGGTCCCAAAAGCCATATGACGCAGCGGAACGGCGTGAAAATTGTCGTGGCGGGATTGTTGGTCTGCGGTCGCAAAGCTTCCAAAATTTCTCGACGATTTCTCGAAGATCCATGCATCGGCCAAGATTTTGCGCACGGACGTCACACATTTTACGGTAACCCACTGAGACCAGTACTGCATAGCAGCACAGGAACATCAACACGTGCATCGAACTTCACTCATTCATCGTCATCGACTTGGCTTTGCATAAAATCAACAGAAGTCTTCGATCAAGAGTCTGGAGCTCCCGATCTGTTGTGATACGATATCTTGGCGGCTTTTCTCTGCTCTCGGTTTGCATATTTCTGCCACATTGCCTCACCTGACCACCACGCTTGAGTTCTAAGTGCAATTGACTCGGCGCGATGAACTTGAGCGCCCCCAAGTTTGCAAGCTTCCAGCCTAAGTCCAAGGTGCCAGAAAAGTTACCTTCGGACGAACCTCGGAAAGAAGAGACACAGCACGAGCAACACAAACCATTTAGAGACAGATCACGTGAAGAGAGAAGGACGCCGCCACGCGAGAGAAGAAATGACAATCGCGACGTATCTTCCAGAAAGACCTTTTTCAGTGACCGCCGAGGTGATGCGGACATCCTCAAGTATGGAACGCTGAATCGCTATGAAATTCCCAGCTATCGACGCTACGGTAATGGTAATGTTCTTGGACTTTCAGGTCAAAAGATCGATCGCGATTACTCAACCGAGAAGAAAATATACATGACACCCCTCGTGCGCCGGCGACAGAAGCGGTTGCTCATAGACAAAAATGCCGCCAGAGGGAGTCATCAAACACTCCGGCTCGTCAAGATCGAGAAAGATTATCTCGATACAGACCGCGATTTCATTGCACTCTCTAGTACCGGAAAGCGGAAGCGCGGTTCTGACAGCGCGAGTGGCCAAGAAGACGGTGATTCTGCAGAAGTAGACTATCGTGGGATCAATGAGAGGCGTGATCTTGATATAGTTGATGAAGATACTTGCTATGAGTCTGATACAGAAGTGGCACGAGCACATTCAGATGTCATGAAGAGAAATTCTGAGCTCATCCGAGCGACCCGTGATGATCCTCAGAATCTTGATGCATGGTTGAACCTCATCGACCATCAGGAGTCGATCATGAAGCTGGATCGAGCTACCTCACAACTATCAGCATCCGATAAGCACAACCTGGCTGACCTGCGTATTTCAACATACGAAGAAGCTTTACGCAAAATCGGCGACAACGAAACCAGTCAGATCAAGCTTCAGAATGGACTGCTCCATGAAGCGCAGCGACATTGGGACGATGCGAAACTCGCCTCCAAGTGGGAAGGCGCGCTTGAAAAACATCCGCACAGTGTAGAACTCTGGTTCGGATACCTCGACTTTGCTCAGTCTACATTTGCAAAATTCAAGTACGAGGACTGTTGCTCCAAATTTCTCAGAGCTCTTGAGGCGCTACAGTCGACAAGCTCTGTAAACAATTTGATCACATCAGAGACCAAAAAGCATATATTTGTCCGTCTGACTACGCTCATCCAAGAAGCTGGCTACCAAGAACTCGCGCTAGCGATTTGGCAAGCTGTCCTTGAGTTCAGCTTACTAGCGCCGCGCGATTCATCTGGCAATAAATTACAAAAGTTCGAACAGCTGTGGGAAAGCGAAGCACCTCGTATTGGCGAGCTTGGCAGCAAAGGATGGAGGCATACAACGATCAATGACGCGGTACCGCCAACATGCTGCATTATCCTTGAAAAATACAGACCCTCAAAATCCTCATTTGAGGTGTTTCGAAGGCGAGAGGTCGAATCTATCAGTAAGCTTCGCTATCCGGGTCGCTCAACAGATGATGTGGGCGAAGATGATCCATTTCACACAATCTTCTTCTCTGACTTGAAGGACTATGTTCAAATCACGTCTACAGTCCCGACAGAGCTACATATAGATGCGTTTCTGTGCTTCTGCGGATTGCCTGGTCTCACTAAGATTAATCCACGCGGTGCTTGGAGGGATGATCAATTTTTGCAGAGTAGGGTATCTTACTCGAAGACCACGACTGGGGCGGAGTTTGGAGGTCTCCAGTTCCAAGAAGCGCTCTTACGGTATCTTCAGTGTCCGCTCGCCAATTTTCAAATGACGAGTGACCTTCTGGTACAACAACAATTTTCTCTTGAGACTTGCAGGCTCGATCCAAACTTCATCAGGAACACTCTGCAGCTTTTGGCGCTAAACACCGCTGACAGTGAGCCTATTGGTGAGTACCTTCTGGCTTTTGAAGCCAAACACTTTACTACGGAAGTTGTCAAGACCGCAAAAAAGCTGCTCAAACATCAGCCAACTAGCCTTCGTCTTTACAATGTATATGGTCTAATTGAAAGCCGGCGGGGTAATCATGCAAAAGCTGATCAAGTGTTCGGCGCTGCACTTACGATGAAGTTCAATGATACCGCACCCGCTAATCATCTAGAGCTTTTCAGTAGCTGGGTTTGGGAGGCTCTGCAACGAGGCAGTGCAGTTGAAGCATTGTGGCGGTTATCGTCTCCGCAAGGACGAGTACCGGACCATAAAGGCGCATGGCCTGATTCTAAGCTCCAGGATAAAGCTCTTGGTACATTGAGGGAAACACTTGAAGGCGCTCTCCTCAAGGAAGACTATGCAGCTGCAGTTCCAGGCGCATCTCTGATTGCTCTTTTCGTTTATCTATTGAATGGCTTCGACGTAACCGCCGCACTCGAGGTCCACAGTAATCTGACCGCTTGGTTCAGATCACACGATTCATCCAGCTCAATGCATGCAGAGATCCATGCTCAAGCCATAGCACGGTTCCTTACTTACCACGCCACACAAGCTTCGATCGTGAAACCAGCGCTTCTCCGCACAGCGCTCGAGCCTTTCATCGCTACGTTTCCGAATAACACAATTCTCTTGTCGACATACGCGGCAAATGAGTCACGCTTCTCCATTGACGATCGCGTTCGTGGCAACATGCACCGTATGCTAAATGTTTCGCCTATCTCCAGTGTTGCTACGTGGGCTTTCGCCATCCACCACGAGACCTTGAAAGGCGAAATTGCGGGTTCGACATCCCACTCTATTCGCGCACTGTACAAGCGTGCCACAGACCTCAATGGCAGTGGCTCGCACTGTCCAGCGTTATGGAGAATGTATTTGCAGTTTGAGCTCCAGCAACTGCATAGAGAGCAAAATCTTCATCCGAACAAGAGACCACGAAGAGATGGCAAGAAGAGCAAGTGGGAGATTAGAGTAGAAGAATCAGCAGATAGGGTCAAAGAGACATTTTATCAAGGGCTGAAGATGTTGCCATGGTGTAAAGATTTTTTGATGATGGCTTATACAGATGCGAGGGATTTGTTTAGCGAGGAGGATCTATGGAGGTTGTATAGGGTGATGATGGAGAAGGAGTTGAGGGTTTATACAGAATTGGATGAGCCGGGTTATTGATTCTTCATATACGGAACGCAGGAAAAGAGATTGAACAGTTGTGACTGAAGCACAGGTTTAGAGAGATAGTTTTCAAGGACCTTGATTTAACCCTGCACCACAATCGTTCAAAGTTGAAGTTGCCATGTACTCAACAACACTTATGATACACCGGTACAAGTCTCAGCGACGAGAGCACTATGTGCATCAGTGTTTGAGTGTCGTCAGTGTGACTAGAATGTAGCAAGTCAAATGTTACATCAATTACGACATTCTTCGATACTGATTTGCTTATGCATGTTTGGAGCCATATCCATTGATCGCGCGTAGATTATGTCGTTGCTGGTGCTGGTGCCCAGTAATGCGAAGTACCGTGAATGAAGTCAAAAAGGCACTGTGGCAGGGTGCTGAACTGCCCGTATCCAGACATTTCCCGCTTGATCAAATTTCTTTCGCAACCATCGAAAACAGTGCAATGTAAGCCGGAAGGGTTTGATTGGGCAGGCTTTTTATTTTACACATCCAGAACATCCCCCATGCAAAGCCAGTCATCAATACTCAATTGTAACAGCGCATGCTCTTGGCTTCAGGCTCTGGCAGGTCCTAAAGGTGCAGAAGTAGTTGCACCGAGTACTAATACTTTCGGTGATACTGCAGCAAAAGAACACTCTGGAGTCAATACGCATTATTACAAATGTCGTGTTGGAAGTAACATATTGCCTGTGCTCATCGCGACAGAAACATCCTCGCTTCAAGTAAAGTTCAGGTGACCGGGGTGTGGCACCTAGCGTGTAAGATTTACTATGAGAAGACACAAGATGATTGTGCGAAATGGAACTGTAAGCGAAATGCAAAGAGCTTATTATAAAAGTCGGCTTGATGCAGTTTGTAGAAGCAACCCGACGCTCTTGCGGTTCGTATTCTTGACCCGCGTTGCTGTAAAGCGAATGGTAACAGGGAGTAGTCTAGCCGTTTCATCGAAACCTTGCGCAGAGGGTATAAGCTATGATGTTGAATATCAGCCGAACAGAAACCCAAACGCCAGCATATTAAAACCAAAATGTCCACTTCATCTGACTAGTTCATCGACTCGTGCTGCACCCAAGGAAAATTTCGCCGGCCCCTTTTCTAGGACTGCTGCTACTTGGCGCTGCAGAAGCGTACTAGGAACAAAAGTAAGCAGAAATTCCTTAAGGACCAAGCGGGAGTAGGTTGAAGTCTACAACCTGCCCGGAATAATCTTGAGCCGCTTCCACATGCCCACGTGTTCGATACCCTCTTCCATCCAGTGTGGCTCTGCAGGAATCTCAACCTCGCCATTGTCATTGCAGAGCTCTTCCCTGAAGCCGTGCTTCTCCCACATATGCTTGAGCTGGACTTGAGCATGAATCATGACAAGCCCCTGCCACGAAAGCGGACGAGCAGCACTTGACCCTTGTCGCGCGGCTACCTCTCGGATAGTCGCTGAAGGGGGTAGGTAGATGGCGTCAGGTTGCTCAGCGGCAAAGTCGAGTACAGAGTTGATGAGCAGCTTTGAAAGGTTGAGCTTGCGGTATGGCGCCAGGACTGAGAGCCGGCCTAGCTTGACATACGGTTCTAACGTGTGCTCGGTTGCTTTCTCCTCTGGTGGGTCTGCGTCGGGGTGCTTGTTTTGAACATACTTGTTCGGACCGTGGGGCGGTGGAATCAAGCGAATGGTGCCTACAGGAAGACGCTGGGCAGTAGCAGAGGCGCGCCTGGCATCATCTGCAGGTGTGTTGCCCGAATCGCTACGGGTGAGCATGTTTTTGGGCGGCGAGTTTGACGTTGTGCCAACTGAAGCGTACACAACCCAGTGCCAGCTGCGCGCATCGTCCTCGTCGAATTCGGCTTCGAGTGGAACCCCCTGCTCGCCAAAGACCTCCTCGCGAACTGACATGGCGTCCCTGAAGATGAGCGGAATGTTATTTGCTGTCTGCTGGTTCCATGGTTTGGTATTGTCCCAGCCATCAACATCGCCCTTTGGTGGTGGTAATGTTGACATGAATTCTGTGCCGCCATTTGCTGCTGGGCTGCTTAAACCGAAGGTGTGCGAGATGCTGCCCGCTCTTTGAGGTGCTCCACGAGTATTGAACGGCCCATCTATCGGTGCCATGATTGCGAATGTGGCGACGAATGTAGTGATATAGTGATGGTGATGCGGGGTGGTCGAGGGGTGATGGATGCTATCTCAAGATAGCCGGTGCAGTACTCTTATTATCACGCGTTGTGCGGCAGATAGAAGGTATTCTCTTGTCATCTGCTGCCGTAATTTCGCAAACCTGCTTGATGCTGTGCAAGTGCGGTGCCGTGTGTCCTTAAATAGCAGTTGCCGGGAACGGTGCGCCTCCCGTCCCCACCCATCTCAGGTCCCGCTTGGTTCACATTTTCAATCTCTAGGCGGAGAGTTTCGGCTTGCCTATCCTCCATCTTGCAACGAGCACGCTGATTTGTTTGGGAGCTTTAAGGCGAGCGAATGAGGTGGAAGATTGTTTCTTCATGATGTGGCGGAATCTTCATGAGATGACGTCGCTACTTGAACCCTTACTCGGCACAACTCAGATGCGAACAGTCTGACCAATCAGTGAGAGGCACCAATGCATGCATAGTCTTGCGCCATGCGCCCTAGACATCCCTTCACAGCATTTGGATGGTGCTCTGCTTGCAGTATGTTGGTTCCAGCCGTTGGTCTGGCAATTGCAAATCCTGTTCAGTGCCTAGGCTGTTTTGAGAAGGTAGAAAGCCAGGCTTTGAAATTGTAGACAAAGAGCAAAACTCATTCAAAATTGAAGCGCTCCAGCGGTTATCATCGTTGCAGAACTACTTGCATAAAATCACCAGAAATTAACCACGATGCCAGCGTATCACGTTGAGAGAAAATAAAAAGAAATAAAATGACTAAAGGGAAAGATGATAAGAGTCGAGATATGCCTGCGATAGCCGAAGACTACAACATCGCCCTGGATACTAGCCCATCTGCAACACCCCTCGAGATCCAGTCTGAGATTGCCATGTTCGTCACCATAGGATTCACACCGCTTGCGCTGGGGAACACGCTGGCATCAGCAACGTACAAGCCTTTCGTGCCCCACACTCTGCCAGTGGGATCAACAACACCCTCTTTCTCCGCCGCGCTCATGCGGCACGTTCCCATCTGGTGTGCAGACACAAACACACTTTCCGGGCTTGGAAACCCAGTTGTTTGGATCTCATCTAGCCAAGCTTGGAATTTCTCGTCGTTGATTCCATCGCCACTCGCGGGCAGCATTGGGTCTCTCTTAAACGTCGATACTCCAGGAATAGTAGTAAAAATCTCGCTCGCGCCCTCCACATACTGGATCTTTGCCAGCGCAAGCAAGCCCTGCATGATGTGCTTCTTGTCGAATTTGCTTGGTGTATAAGAGAACCTGACCCGCCCGTCCACAGGATCCGGATACACCCTCCCCGTATCGCGGTCTTTGCAGATTGAAATATAGCCCACCATGTGCTTCATCCGCGCAGCATCGAGCTTGTACTGCAGCCCACCCTTCCAGTCCAGCCAAATGAGCCAGGAGGAGGGAATCATGTTTGTGGCTTCGAGTTTCACGCCATGGCCGTGCCCGTCGAGGTTTTCGTACTCGCCGACCACAGAAGTCAGAATTGCGCCGTCCCAAGGCTTGATCTCTTCGGCGTGAATAGCGCCCAGCAGTGTGACAGGGTGCACATAGAGGTTGTGCCCGATTTGCGTGTTTTTCAGACCAGAGCGAAGGAGAAGCAATGGACTCTGCATTGTGCCTGCTGAGACGATGACGCGCTTTGCTTTGATGATGACTTTGCGGCGAGTGGTAGGCTCGCCAGCTACGCCGCCGTTGATGTCTCGAGATACCCAGGAACCGACTACACCTGTTGCGACTTTCTCCCCCCCAACGGTCTTGAATACGACTCTTTCAGCTTGGAACCCTTCGATGAACTTTGCGCCTGCTCGTGCCGCGTCCGGGAGATAAGAGACGTTGGGACCCTGCTTCTCACAAGATCCACAGCCAAAAGTGCAATGACCACAGCGATGTTGAGCACCACCAGTGTTTTGTGGTACCGCTTTGTGATTGTAACCGAGTTTCCTGGCACCTTCCAGCAGAATCGCATTCGCGCGATTCTGCTCAATGTGCTCCGTACTCACGCCCATCCTCTCACACACCCGATCCAGACTCTTCTGAAACTCAGCACTCGTGAAGAACGGTAGCCCTCTCTCCGCCCACTCCCTCCTCACATACCCCTGAGTTTGCAGACTGGCGGACCAATTTACGGTTCCACCACCACCCCACGCCTGCCCAGCTACGATGCTTGTACTCATATCATCGGAGCTGATGAATGCGCCATTCATGAAGAGATGGTTCCAGCCATCTGCCTCACTCATTGGGAAATGATCTGGGGTCCAGTGATATGCTTTCTCCACAACGAGCACTCTCATCCCTGCCTCTGCAAGATTTTTCGCACAAACACCGCCACCACACCCGCTCCCGACGATGACAACGTCTGTTTCGACGACTTCGGGCTTTTCTCCTGGCGGGAACTGGATGAATTCGTAGTCATACCCTTTGCCCGGCTTCATCCCCGTTGGTACCCTGGGAACACCGAGAACGCGGCGGAGCGTTGGAGTAATCTTGATCCAAGTCTGCTTGGACAGCACAGTCAAGGAGCGGTGCAAACCGCGGATCGCGCCTAAGCGAGCTGTTCCCCAGCTTCGGAGGATGGCTTCGCGGATGTGCACGGGTTGCTCGCTGATGGGCGTGAAATAGCCAGTCAAAGCAAAGGAGCCAGCACGCGTGTTGAGGAGGTTCAGAACTGTAATCAATCCTTTGCGGGTTGACGAGGGCATGTAGAGTCCAAATATGCGTTGTAGTTCTCGCTTGAAGGCTGGATTGGAGGACGCGTATTCTTCAAGGTACTCTTTGGATGCGGCTGTTGCATCAGGATCGTTTTCCGGCGTGAGTGATTGCAGTGTAGAGAGAGCAGTTGCGTACTCCATATCTGTGGCCGCTATCTCTGTCCTGGTGTTTGCGATCGAGATGGGCTTCACGGCTGGTATGCACGCATCGCTGATAGCCAGAAGCGTTTTCCATTGTGCCTGTGTCAAAGGGTCTTCCTTTGGCAGTGGGGGCAAAGGTGTTGCCTTTGGTGAGACTGGCTCGACAAGTAAAGACATCGTCGCTGTCCGTCAGTGATTTGTTGATCAACAGACGCCTGCAGCTTGAGAAAGTTGCAGAAATGCAGGTACTTCGTCTAACCCCACCCAGTGACAGCTAGTGGAGTCTTTATCCCCACATTACCTCAGACACTTCTGCAGGATTCGCTGCTTTCCCCGCGCTGACAGGTAACATTCGTGTTTTGCGTCTTCATGTGAGCCTCGGTCCGGCAGGGGTGTTGCCAAGGATGCCGGAACAAGGGACATCTATGATCATTTGTGCAGTCTTCACGCCATCTTACTATATTGGATTTATATCTTCGAGCTGTCGTAGCAAAGTAACGCGGTTGTAGATGACTATGCCCCATAGCTGCCTCTGTAGTCTTGCGTATATAGGTTGCTACTAACACCATTATATGCTTTGTGCATACAAATCCTGAGTTGATAACAAACAGATCAAACAAGCCAAATTCAATGAAACCGGTCCAGTTGTTACTTGTACAGGTTTAGAGCTTACCTAATTGGGTGGATTTGACTCATTTGACTTGTTTGTTGCCAACTCTGCTCAAGTCTGTAGTCTCCAACAACCCGTAGTCCTCGAGGCCGACAAGGCAATCGTTATGTGTATTCTCTATACGGCTCATGTGCACATCCCTCACTCCGTGTTGAGGTCCCAGTCTTCCCATCGTGCAGATTGGCCTTGTCCTATAGCTCTACCGCCTTTGTCAGGATCAATGTCTTTGCAGAACCCCCCGCCTGCGTACCTCTAGAGATAGGGAGACACACCCTGCACCATCACGGTACAGGCAGTGGGGCCTGCGTACATTGGTATCAGCCAAGCCGTGTAGATCTTCTTGCGATAGCAGAAGCACTTTTCCCGCCCTTGGTTGCTGAGGTGTGGCTTTGCAGGGCGGAAGTTGTTCCAGTGGCATAGCATTGGATCCAGCTAGCTGTAAAAGATCATCATCGCCCATCGTGGTGCTATTACGAGCTCCAGCAAGTCTGGTACGTCCATGGCGAAGCTGCATACTTATCGCCAGCTGCGTTGGGGTCTGCCGAGGTGGCTTTCAGCGAGCGCATCTCCACGAGCATGAGACCGATTCGTGTTCATCCCTTTCATCGTGTCAATAAGCTTCGTTGGTAGTAGAGTCGGCTGATGAAAAAGGGCGAGAAATAGCTGCACAACTTGGTGCAAGTGCACACGTGCATCATATATTCTCAGAAGCAAGGCTCAGACAACCGTATGAGTGGAAACGTGCAGAAAAACACTCTTGCGCGGCAGCACCTACAGCCAGTCCGACCTCATCTTATACTAGTATGACCAAACACGTCTGTTCTCCCAATCTCTCTTCCCCCACAGCTCTCTCATCTTCTAGGGGTTTCAATGGCACCTTGGGCGCTTGCCCCAACTCTTCAATCCTGCCACCCTGCAACCCTTCTCCGTCATCGTGTCGCCGTCGTCAACACTTGCTTCGCTCACGTCTTTGCTACAAGAGTTCTCAGCAGAGGTCTTCAATCGGCTCAGCCCGCGTACCTCTACTGAATCTGAATCACTAATTTTGATATTGTTACCGAGGATCTGCTCAGCAGGATCAGGGGTCCTGTCTGTTGGCTGATGTGATGGCGTTCTAAATCTGCTATGTAGACATCTTGGGTGGCGAATTGGCAAACTTGCCCAACAAGTGTGCGAATCTGTACAATTGGAACGAATCGCAAAGAGGAATGTAGATGTCTACAGCAAATGCGACAATAAGCCCCTGCATAAACAGCGGTACTTGCGTTACACGCTTGCCACTGTGACAGTACTGTTTGTGGCTTGTCGAGTAATGTTTGCTTAACTCTACTCCAGGTGAGCCATGCTTCACTGCTCTTTTGTACGGATTCTTGTGGTGGCCGGGTCGTGGTGCTGCTCCCAGAACTCTTGTTCAATTCTAGTAAAGACTTCTTCGAGCGGTGTCACGTCTTGGCCGGCTCTGATGCCTTGTTCGATAGCATCGCGGATGTCCTTCATCTTCTCTGCGATTCTAGCTTTGTGCTTCATATTGAGGCTCTGCTTGGTAGCCAAATAACTCTCGCGCGACCTGTTGTTGTTTTTTCTTAAATTAGCCGGTGGGATTTAACGACAAGATGAGAGCAGGTCACTTACTGCTTTGCATTTGCCGTAAGATGAGGTTGGACCTCTGCCCCATCTTTGCCGTCTGAAATTTGCCAAATTTGCTCGTATGCCACACTGCCTCTGGCAAATAGTCGTGCACCGATTGTAGCAAGCTCTTCCTCAGTGAGCTGAGTGAGATCACGGATGAGCAGTCTGATGTTCTCTGGCTGCTCAGACGAGTCTAGTGCTGCATCCCAATGCTGCCAGCTGTCGCCGAGATCGCTGAGGTCCTCAATAGCCGCCGTCCGCAGGTTGAAGAGTTGCGTGAGAGCGCTTGTCCGCTCTGTCGTACTCAGATTTGCCAATCGGATCACCATGTCATCCAAGTAGATTTCCTTTTCTTTGTCCATGACGATGGATGGCCAAAGTCGACGAATGTACGCAGCGAACTATCTGTCCAAGGTCAGTTGTAAGAGCCACAAAGAGGAGTCGCTGTACACGTGAGCGGGAAGGCTTGCTTCAGTAACCACGCTGTATTGATGCTGCGTCAGACGGCATTCTACAATCCCAAAAAGCCTTCACTTAGATACTTGATGAGGAAACTGAAGAAGCAACGCAGTCGCAGAAATCACTGCCACCCGAGATTCGAGAAAGGGACATGTACTTGTCCTTGATATGGATAGTTACAGATCCCCGTGGGGTGCAAACGAACAAGAACCGCGCCGTCATTGTCGCCGCCAAGTTACTAGCTCACATTCGCTATAAAGTGAATTCTGGATACGTATTCCTTGGTGCGCGCGCTTGCTCAAATTGGGCATGTGGTGTTGTGTGTCGCTACACTTTGCTTGCGGGAAGTTGCGGGCTTTTTGCGCCGAAAAGTTCCGATCAGCGCCGATGCCTTTTCTGGGCCAAGTATATCTACGCAAATACCTACACTCGGCCGGTAAGTGAGGAGGCCCTGACGGACGACAAGAAGAGTTTTTGGTGAAAAGTGCGGCGGTGCCAAATAGACTGAATGGTTCCCTAGAGCTTCGCGGAGAGCAATTGCTTGGTTTTTAGCGCCGCGTCGATGGCTGACATGGCTTGCACCAGCTTCTCTTCTTGCAGGTTTGGCGCTACGACCTGAACGCAGAGTGGCGATCCTACATAGACTGACCTATCAATGTCGGTCCCTGTTTGTGTCAGCTGCAAGTTGCAAAAGAGATGGGCGGCACATCATACATAACTCTCTGTTCACCTTGTCCCAGCTGCCAATGGGCTTGCCCTTCATTTCGCCCTTCATATCTGCCTTGGTAAAATTCCGGACAGGAATGGTTCCGGCAGGGTAGTCAAGCAATACGAAAGAGCTTGTGTAGCCTGCGCCGTTGTAACGGTCGATTGGCGGAACAGGATGCGGCGCAACCGGGCAAATGAATGCATCAATGTCGCCTGTTCTGTCTCTCCAAATACGCAAGCATTCTGTGCGAAGCTTCTCTCGCTTGCCGTGTAGCTCTTGCAGCTTCTCAAATGGTGCCATCTTCCTCCGCTTCAGACGCGTTGACAACCATGGTGACAACGGCTCTTCTCCAGACTCGAGTAGGTCAAACATAGCGTTCGCGCCTTCAACGTTGAACAGACTGTTGGCCAGAGAGTGGCATTGGGAGAAAAGCGATGTAATGTCCATCTCAACAACCTCGATACCGGTCTTCTGCATCTTTTCTTTGACTTCGTCCAAGAGCCGTGCGATTGGCGGAAGGGGCTCGATCACTCCATCTCTTCTGACGACACCGATCCTTAGTGTCTTTGACGAAGTAGAGCTTGGCGCTGCCCATGGAAACGGCACGACATCTGGATCGAACGACCAAGGTTTTTGATCAGATACTGCTTGGAAGAAGAGGTTCATGTCGCGCATGGAGTGTGCCAGTGGGCCTGCGCTGGCTGGTAGTCCAACTTTAGCCGCGCCAGGGAGCGAGCCGCCTTCGATGAGAGCGTATGGTACACGGCGGTCACTAGGTTTGATACCATACAGGTTGTCGCACATGGCCGGGACCCTGATTGAGCCGCCCACATCAGTGCCGACACCTAGCACCGAGCCGCGCATTGCGAGTAGGGCGCCTTCGCCGCCTGTGCTGCCACCTGCAGTAAGGGAAGTATTGATAGGGTTGAGGGTGCGGCCAAAGACATTGTTGTGTGAGTCTAACGCCATGAGAGTCTGGGGAACGTTTGTCTTGCAGTAAAGCACTGCGCCAGACCTGAGCAGCAAGTCTACAAGAACCGAGTTCTCGGTGGCCGGCTTAAAGGAGAGCGCAGCAAGTCCAAGAGAAGAGTCGTACCCACGGACCTTGAACATGTCCTTCAGTGACACTGGAACGCCGTGCAGTAGGCCTAAGGGTGGCTTGCCAGCATCGAGATGTGCATCCAACTCTTCCGCTCGCTTCAATGCATCGTCAAAAAGGATTTCGGTGAGGCAGTTGGTGAGCTGGTGTGCAATTGCTGCTCTCTGGACGGTGTTAGCCACACTGGTCATGTCCTGGCCTTACCTTTTGGTATATGGTATATGTACCTTGCAAAACGCTGTCGTGACATCAACACAACTAAGCTTCCTCTCTCGAATTGCCTTTGCCAGGGCAGTGGCATCAAACCGCTCGGTGATGTCCAGCTCTTGGGCCGTCAAGAGTCCGCACTCGCGAGGTATTCTAAGATAGTTTGTCACGTTTGAAGACGGCAAGTTGGGCAAACGCCATTGACTTGGTATTCGAGCGAACTGCTGGTCCTTCTTCTGCCAGGAGACAGACTGCCACTTGGGCGGGGGCTTGGGGTTGGCACCAGCTGCCGATTTCGACATTGTGCTGTTATGGACCTGACGATGCAACTGATCAGTGTGGACATGCTTGATTGATGTTAAACCTGGGGTAGGAGAAACAGCCGAGGCTCGCCGTTGCCGCACGCGGGACCAAGGCCTGAGGGGTAGACGCAACGGCGGCGATGGCATCCACACGAGCACACTCTTTAGCCTCATGATGGCTCTTTGGTGGCCACGAGTACATGTTTTGATCACATTTTTCTACTCCCACGAGAACGAGCTGACCAATCTTGCATGGTCCGTATCGACTCAAGTGCGCGCCCAGTTCCTACACACGCTGACAAACGCGTCTCGGATAGGGGACGGATACTTACCCGGCGTCTGAATAAGCGCGTGTGAAGCTCGTAGCCCTGGAGATCATAGTCCCTGCGTACAAAGGCCTGTTCACGACACTCGCTGTCACATGTTTTCGTGTCTACTGATATCCACAAACAATACCACTGTCTGACAGCGCGCTTGATCTACGAACCCCTGTCGTGAGCTAAGCCCTTACCAGCGTGCTACCCCAGAGAAAACTGAATTTCCATCTCTGGTGGATCAGACCCACTCTTGTTGTTACCCCTTTCAATCGCCAGCTGTTTTTCCATCCTTCACTCTCACGCATCGTCGAGTTGCGCAGATCTTGACCGTACCCCCATGGCCTCCAATTCGTCTTCTGCAGCACAGCTGCATCCCTACTACCCTCTCGGTGTTGAGATCGTGGGGTACATGGCCAATGAATGGAATACATTCGAGCTCGTCAGCATGTTTTCGGCAGGGTGCGCTGTCATCTTCAGTATCACCTATACGGTCTTGATGAGGCTGCGGCCCAACGCCAGCAAGTCAGATATATCGATCATTATGTGGTTCGTCCTATGCGGTTGCATCCACTCCTTCTTCGAGGGATACTTTGCATACAACTTCAGGCGCATGGGGGGCATGCAGGATCTGTTTGGACAGCTGTGGAAGGAGTACGCGCTGAGCGACTCGCGCTATCTGACCCAGGATGCATTCGTGTTGTGCATGGAAACCGTCACGGCTGTATGTCTGTTCCTTTGCTAGTGCGCTTGTGCCGCGCATTCGATGCTGACATGTTGCCAGGCCTTCTGGGGACCCCTCTCCTTCATTACCGCCTATCTGATCGCTATCGACCACCCGCTCCGCTACTCCCTCCAACTGATCGTCTCCCTCGGCCAGTTCTACGGTGATGTTCTGTACTACGCAACTTCTCTGTTCGACCACTATATCCTTGATGTTGTATACACTCGCCCCGAGGCAGCCTATTATTGGGGATACTTTGTCCTGATGAACTTTTTCTGGATTATCATTCCTGGTTACCTCATGTACCAGAGCGTGGACGCTTCTGTCCGCGCTTTTCGTGCTGTCAACGACGCTTCGAGGTTGCTCCAGAAAGCCCAGCAGATGGGCTACTACAAAAAGAAGGCCTAGGGGGCATATCCACTACAAGGAACGACTGCCGGAGAGTAATTTTCATTAAGAAGCGTGGAGTCGAGGCGCAAACGAGACACTGTGTCAAGAGGGTAGACATGTATGTTCATTCTAGAGTCGTAGATATCAAGACACAGCTGCCGGCATGCTGGACAAGCACACACTGGTAGTAAAGGAAAACTGCTAGGCAAGGATTGGTCTCTGGGGCCAGTCCGAGATGTCGAATCAATTCTTTTTCTGGGGGGTTTACCCTGAATGTTTTTGTTTGCGTCATGTCGATCACTCGCACCGTGTCTCCGTTACCGGCACCTCGGAAGCCAACTCTCACAAGGGTTCGGGTCTTGATCTGTGGGGTACCTGCATGATCAATCGCCAGAGTCATCTCAGCCAACGCAACTCCCTCTCCTTTCAATCAATTGATCGAGAGTAAAATGCGAGGTTTCATTGTCATCCCCGTGCTCACCATCCCCATCGCCCTCATATTCCCCTCAATCCTTGCCCTTCAGGATGGCCCAGTAGACCCCCTCTCTATCCAGATGAGCAAATCCATAATCTCCCGCCATCAAGGGCTCTACACCAGCACTGGCGACTCGTCTGGTCCTCTGCAGGCAGGCTTCGTGCAAAAGGCATTCTCCCGCGTCACAGAGTTCTACGCCAACCATGCCTACAGCTCCACGCTCGATGCATACGTGACCCAATCCGCAGACTCGCTCCTGAACTTGTTCCCAAATGCCACCTCTGCTCTCAAGTTTTCGATGGACCGACTGTCCAGTGGAAATGCCTTTATAGACCTCTACCAAAGAACAGGAGAGGAGAAGTACAGAACCGCATTCACCAATCTCAAGGGTAGCCTGGACGAGAACCAGAGAAACAAGGAAGGGGGGCTGTGGTATTACGTTTATCCCCAATGGTCGTATCTCGACGGCATGTTTTCTTTTGGTCCCTTTTTTTCCCTCTACACTCTGCTATATGCTTCCAAAGATGTTGGTGTGTGGGATGACCTGAGGAAGCAATTCAGCTTACTTGCTGAGCATTGCGGGGGCGGAGGGGAAGGAAGGCAGGGGTTGCTAGTGCACGGGTACGACGAGAGCCGGACGGCAGTATGGGCAAACAACTCCCAGGGAGCGAGTCCCCATATTTGGGGCAGGAGCTTAGGATGGTATGTATTAGGGCTACTGGATACGGTTGAGGTGCTGGATAAGCACGGGAGTCTACAGTACAATGAGACGGCTAATTGGACGGGGGTGCAAGGGATCCGGGACAGCCTCCTGGCTGAGTTCGAATATCGCATGGAAGCGATAGCACAGGCGACTGATCCAGCGACCGGTGGCTGGTGGCAGGTTATGGACGAGCCAGGGCGAGAGGGAAATTACATCGAAAGCAGTGGCAGTTCGATGTTCACGTATGCGTTACTCAGGGGTGTTCGACAAGGCTACCTGGATCCTGAATCACCAACCGTAAACTCGAGCTATATCAACATTGGCCGGCGCGCTCACAGATACCTGAAGGATGTCTTTGTGATCGACCATGGCAATGGGACCCTGGACTGGAATGGTACAGTGAGTGTTTGCAGTCTGAACAGCACAGCGAGCTATGATTACTATGTGAAGCAGCCGATCTTATATAACAGCGTGCTGGGAAGTGCAGCATTTGTATTGGCGAGTCTGGAGGTTGAGAGGCTGGACGATTGCGAGCTGCAGAGACAGCCACCAGATTATTGTGACAGCAGCTGTTGCATTCATCCATCCAAGCAGCGATAGCAATCGATCAGCATCACGGTTCTGCTATCTGCGTCCACGAGTTTCTTGAATAGCTTTCCTAGACGTAGTTTTTGGCCAAAGCAGAGTTCCAGCCTCTTCATGGCACTGACAGCGAGTAACTCTGGGGGCCTCGCGGTTGCAGCAAACACAGGAGCAGCACAGCTTGTCGACACTGTACATTCTCCAGCCAATCCAATCGAATGATCGAAGCATGGATGGAACGTGCTACGACAAGCGAATGCGTCATGGATTAGCCCGAGCCGCATCCCCACCACGGTTGTCAGCAGTGCCCAAGCTGCAAAAAGAGGAGGTTGGGACACCATCATGAACCAAAAGCAAGCCACATCTTACGAAAGACATGCCTAGCCTATGCAAGCATTATCCGGGACTTATCGTGAGCGCCGGTTAGCATTGTTCTAGTGACGGGTGGGCCACGAGCTAGCAATCATTGGATCGCCAGCATCACAAATGGATCTAGTACAACAACCTTGAATTGTACCACTGCCCACTCTGACGCATCGTGCAAGCGGACCCTTCACCGCAGACACTACGGAGGCTTTCATTCATTCATTCACTCATTCCCAATTGTCGCCATTCTTCTTCCACTCGTTGACACTTACTGAGCCCCGACGTGGGGAGGAGACCAGCCAAGCTTTCGAAGTTCGAGTCTCTGTAAACAGTGCAGCGTGAAAGACACCGCCTCCCCCCCTCCCCCCTCCCCCCTCCCCCAGAGAGAAACAATCACTGCACCACTGCACTCAACAACACCGCCTGGCACCGCCAATGCCCCTAGGGCCTCATGCCCGCCTCGCCGCTGCCCGCTAACGCTGAAGACGCAGCTGGCGCGAAGAAAGATGCTTCACCAGACAAGAAGAAGGCGGCCGCAGCAAACAAGCACACCCTGAACATGGATGGCAACGACTTTGCAAAGGCCATTGGCATCGACAAGCCTGCCAATGTGCGCGACAAGATTAAGAGGTGGCAGCAGGACGGAGGTGCTGACCCTGCTATCGCTAGGGCAGAGGATGCGGCGGCATCGGTTGACGTCGAGCACAAGGTGCCAAAGCCCAGGTCGCAGCCAACGACGCCAAAGATGAGGACAACGGTAGATAAACCAAACTGGAAGCCTGGACACACACTCACCAAGTCCACCGATCGAAGTCCGGAGCGGCCGGATAGCGCAAAGAAGACGCCTCTTGCGCACAACGAGCTGGATGAAGACGTGCAGAGCGCTGTCGCACCTAAGAAGCGCGTTGTAAGCGACTCTCACTGGCGTGCAAAGCAGTCGCCCCCAAAAGACCCCTCACGGCCAGCGCCCAAGATCATACCTAATGCTTGGGTGCGTCCCTCCCGTATCGTCAAGAAGGACAGGCCCATGATTCCAAACGAAGTCCAGGCCACGCCGCCTACACCGCCCACACCGCAAACGCCGCAAACACCACAACTACCGCAGACGCTGGCCAACTACATAAGCAAGAGCACAGGGCAGAAGAGGGGCAGCCAGCGCCAGAGACGGCCCTCCAGGCCCTCGAGCTCAGGCAACGAGGAGCGGCCAGTCAGCAGCGGATCTGGCAGTGCAAAAAATGCCAAGAGTGACGAGCCGGGAACTGCACCAACTTCTCCCAAGCTCGAGAGAGACAAGTCGGAAATTGTAAAAGTGCGTCGCAGAAAGACACGGGTGTCCCCTCGAGGCTCGCTATCTGCTGAAGACGCTGAACCTGTCAAGCACAGACCTGCCCGCAAGTCAGAACCTGCACCAGCCCCCGGCGATCTCGCCAATCTTATTACGGTCGAATACGCTGAATCCAGTGTGGTCGAGACAAGCAACAGGGTCACCTCGCCTCGCGCAGATGAATTGAGAGAAAGGCGCAGGCGGCGACGCCCCAAGAGCCAGCCTGGAACTGACGACGAGGGTTTCAGAGAATCAACACGGCGCCATCGCAGAACCAAAACTGACACGGTCGACACTGAGAAGGAAGAGGTAATGCGAGAGTTGCGAGCACAGCAGCCAAGGCCTCTGTCTCCGCCTAACAAGATCTTCGCTAGCAGGCTGGAAGCCTGGCTCGACCGCACTCAACAGATGCAAAATGAAGCAGAGCGTTCAGAGCTACGTGCACCGCGCCGCAGACGGAGATCAAAGGAGTCGACGTCCACACCTGACCTCTCAGCGACAATGAAAACCGAGTCGTCAGTTGTCACTGCATCGACCGAAAGCAAGGACGACAAGGTCGAAGAGCCACGGCCCCGCAGTAGCGGCAGCGGCAGTGGCAGCGGCAGCGGCAGCGGCAGCGGCAGTGGTAGTGGTAGCGGCAGCGGAAATGGTAGCAAGCGTCGACGGAGGCGTCGCAGCCACGAGCAGCGAAGATTGTCTCGCGAACTGAAGATTGATACAAGCAATATCGTAGTGGAAGAAGCAGCTTCCTCTGTCGTCTCCGATGATACCGCTGCAACACCTGTGCCCGAAAAGGTCGAGCCAGAAGTGCCGCTCTCTCCTACGCCAACGTTGAAGCGTCGCGGCGCAAAGCGCAGCCAACACTCGCGCTCGAAGAGTCGCTCCATGTCTTCTCCGCTACGCGAGAGCATCTCTACGGACGACCTGGCAGATGAGGACGAAGCGAGGGCTGTCTCTATAGCCTCTTCTGCACTCTCATCATTAGTCGATGCGCCAAGCAATGACTTGGAGAACATTGCACTGAAGCCACGCCCTCTTTCAGTGCAGCGCCATTTCCCGATCAGGGGCAAGCGTCTGTCTACCATTGCTTCAGTCGATTCTTTCCCAAGCAAAGTGCAACCGTCTGTGTCAGACGCCGCGGGCTCAGAATTGACAGAGTCAGTACTCAGCGACGACAGGACAATCTCAGGTGTAACTGCCTCGGAAGCTGGTTCCCAGCTGAATGAAACATCTACAATCGTCAGTCGCAGAAGTACAAGGAGGAATCGACTTGCTAGCCACGCCGACTTGATTTCGGTGTTGTCGATGACCAAGACAGGATCGAAGAGCATCATCTCTGCTCGCAGCATACGAACCAACAGGAGTCGCCTAGCCACTGCCACGATTCCTGACATAATGAGAGAACTTGCGTCTGATGAGGCCAAATATATGCGGGAGCTTCGTACCATCGTCGACGGTGTCATTCCCGTCCTCCTCAGCTGCGTGCTCTCCAAGTCAGACTCTGCTGTTGCCGTCGGCTTGTTTTCTCGCTCTGCAAAGTCCGACCCCAGCGAGGTCACAAAGCCCATCGTGGATATGGGTGTCTGTCTCGAGCGACTGAAGACGTTGCATAAGCGTGTGCCAAAGGATGAGCCAGAGAGTTTCCTGTCCTGGGCCCAGAGCGCACAACGTGTATATGCCGACTACATTAGCGTGTGGCGCCTCGGTTTCCAAGATGTGGTCATCAGCCTTGCGCCCGCAGATGACGATCCGTTCAAGCCAGCAAAGGTCGTAAATGGCCCTGAAGATGGCGCCCCGTGGGACGAGGGTATGCCGCGTAATGCTGAAGGATACGTTGTGAATGGCGATGGCGAACGAGTCGACGTGGCATACATGCTTAAGCGGCCCTTGGTGCGATTGAAGTATCTGGCGAAGAGTCTGAAAGTGGGTCTCAACCAATGTTTCATGTCCTTGTGATCATTGCTAACTTCGGTTCAGGGTATCAATCACGTCAGGCCCTCCGAACGCGCAGACAAAATATCAGCCACCTTTCAAGATCTTGTCACAGCAGCACGAAGGAGATCCAACGATGAACAAGCTCGACTCGAGGATGAGGCTGCCGCCAGCATCGATGCCACACGGGCTCGCGACCCCCGGAGCCTGGCACCGCTTGCTGGCGTACGAATTGATGCGACTCGATGTGTCCGAGCTAGAGATTATTTCGACATGTACCTCTACCATTCTAGTGGCCAAGAACTCAGTTGTCGCGTCGAGGTTCTACTCCGTGATAATGCACCCAATACAGGCCAGGGAGGAGACATCTTGCTGTGCGAAGTTGACTCGACTGGACGGTGGTTGCTTCTTCCGCCTATTGAGCAAAGTCGTGTTTCTGCACGCAACGGCGATATGAAGGGTGAGATCGTCGTCATGATTCGAGGGATCAAAGCCGATGGATCTGAATGGAGTGAGATCATGTCACTTACCATCGACGACGAGCAGGCTGGTTTCGAGTGGGTGCAAATGCTTGGTCTGACCCCCATTCCTCCCCCAATCTCCGAGATTAAGCGCGACCAGATGGTACCAGGGCAGGTACCCAGACCCAAAAGCAGTCATGGTTCTTCCTTGGTGTCTGCGGCAACGGCTTCCACTGTGCCTTTCAAGAGCAGGACGCCAAGCCCTAACGAGGTTGAGATTCCCATTGGCGAACAGCACACAGAGGTTTCAAAGGTCTGGAGTTATGATACACCTGACAGGCGCCTCCAGTCACGCACCGTGTCACCGATTACGCCGCCCAGTGGTGAAGACTCTTTTGCAAGCAGGAACCGCGATGCAAGCGACGTCTCCCTGCCAGAGCCACAGACACCATTGGGAATGGTAAGGCGCACTGGATATCCCGAGGAAGACCTAGATCGAACACCGCGAAGCAGCTTCGACGAAGCAGGGCGTACGGAAGGCACTGCGTCACCGACAGGACTGAAGCGTACGAAAGCGAAGAGACTTTCACGCACCACAACATCGTCGCCTGTCTCGCAGCGACCCTCGCGTCAAATCACACTCGATGATCCCATCGAACTCGTTGAGGAACCCAAGCCAATTCAAACCCATGGATCCAAGCTTGTGGAAGAGGAGAAGCAGCCGCGTCGCAAGTCGACCAAACGGCGTGGTAAGAATTTCAGCGTTTGGATGCCAAACTCTGAAGTGGACAATTCGGATGAGTCTGACGAAAGCGATCAATCTGTGGAAGAAGAGCCAATTTCGCCTCCTGGCTCCCCACCCCGACTGCAGACACATAGAAGAGTGTCTTCGACACCGTCAATGGAGCTACCAACTATTCCGAGACTGAGGAAATCAAGCCAACCCTCAACACCGTTGCGCGTAGCTGCAAATGCAGAGGAACTCTCTGAGCCACTCGCTTTGGCACCGGGAAAGGTGAGCAAGATTCCCAACATTCAGTCAGAAGAAGACCCTGAGGATGCGCCACCACCGCCTCCTCCCCATCGGTCCCCTAGTCCAGCCACACCAGTTACATTAAAAGGCACAAAGACGCCCAACTTCACGCCAGTTCTGCCAGGGTGGAAGAACAAGCGGCGATCATCTTCACCCCTCAAACATGAGTACGAGCCATCCACCTGCACCGAGTCATCCAGCGAGAGCGAAGAAGATGTCGTGTCTGAGGAGGACGAAAGTGAAGAAGATGATGCAAGTCTCACGTCGCATTCTTCAGAAGATGAGCTGGATGATGATGTTCCCACACCGCTAATGCCTCTCCACTACAACGCGCCTCTCAGTTTCACCACCGGTAGAGATGCTGCTGGTAGGGATGCTGCACCACTCGAGCCGCTCCCTGAAGAGAATGAAGAGTATCCGAAGGTGTCTCCTCCTGCTTCAATTTATACATTGCCAAACGGTACTATCACTCCTTCTCAATCTGCATCGAACCAGCCATATCGTACTGTTCCAGCAGGCTCAGGAAAAGCTGCTAAGGCAATCGCATCCATCTTCTCCTGGTCAGATGCTGGAAGGTGGGATAGCCTATACCCCGACGAGTGCAGCATTGTTGTCACACCCGGCAAGATTGAGGTCTTTGAGATTACTGCCACCCACTCCAAGCCACTTGTTTCTGATGGTGATGAAATCCTACAGCCAGGAGGAAGTGCTCCCCTTATTGCGGTTGAGCTTACCCCCCTGGTTCCGCTGCGCAAGTCAACAGCCATTGACATCTCCATCCGCTCACCACCGATGCCTGACTCGCGCATTACTAGCGGCAACAACATCATGTTGAGGAGTCGCAATGCCACTGAGTGTGCACAACTATACGCTATGATCAACCAAGCTCGCATCAACAATCCAACCTACATTGCACTGCAAAACGCTCGGGGACCTTATGGGCAGACAAGCTGGGCAGAGGTTATGGACCGCCGGAACGAAGCAAGAACGAACGGCTCCTCGGGCTCTGGTTGGTTCGGCGGCACATTGGGTAGAAGGAGTAGCTACAGGAAATCAAGCACACGTGCAGCCTCCATCTCTGCAGCTACTGAGTCCTCGGTCGGCACAATGGGCACCGCTATGCGATCCGCGCTTGGTCGATTCTCTTTTGGCAAGGGCGGCATGTTTAGCGTCCGAAACTCAACACTTGGATCGCGATCACTTAACAGCTTCGATACTGGGTCAAGCAGGTCTTCGCCTGGTTCGGGGGCATCATCACCTAATGGTGCTGGTGGAGCAGTTAGTGCCTCGGCAGGCATTACCAACACGAAATGTAGGCTCTACGAACGAGAAAGTTTAAAGAAGTGGCGGGACATGGGTGGTGCACGACTGACGATCATGCTGCCGAGTCCCCACCCAAGTGCGCCTAATAGTCCGAACCCTCTGCAACGCTCTCCAGGCACTCGAGACTATACGCAGGAGCGACGCATATTGGTGACCAGCAAGAAAGAAGGACAGATACTGCTCGATGTGACGCTGTCCGAGACGTGCTTTGAACGGGTCGCACGCAGCGGCATCGCTGTGTCTGTATGGGAGGATAACGTTGGTGAAGGTGGTGAGGTGGGACAAGTTGCGAAGACGGGCGGAGTTAATGGCGCAAGAGCTAGGATCTTCATGATTCAAATGAAGAGCGAGAGAGAAGCTGCATACTGCTTCTCGTTGCTAGGAAAGATGAGATATTAAGAAGTGGGGTTTTAGGAGGAAGAGTGTGAAATGATCGTTCACACAACACCCACGCCAGGCCGGCATGTTCAACCCTTGTTTTTAGCGAGCGCGGCGTTTTCAGATGCATCTTGGCTTCCACGATACCAATACCATATCTACGCGATTTTATCGGACGGAAGCATTTCATTTACTTGACAGTAATTTATGGGTACCCTTCTTTCTGTTATCTCGCTCTTGAAAATGCTTCGCTATTTAAGGTTTTTAGTTTGGTAGCATGTATGGGAGTGTTCTGGCGTGGTTACTGCTCATATTATGTCGACTGCTTTGTTTGAAGCGTGCTTACGAAGATGTGCACCAAGGAAGGGAGTACAAAGGTGAAGAGCGAGCAATTGTACAGGATCAATCATGGTAAGCCCAAGCAGCGTGGACGTGCTAAGTAGATGAATGAAGAGTGAACATGATTGTAAGGCACCTCCATGTCAGGCCACGATGGTAACACGCAATGTAACGGCCCCGTTCAAAGCAGACGTCAAAGTCTGACGCCAACGCCCTGCCCCGAGACATTTGTATTCATTTTAGTCATGCTGCGCCAGAGACCTCTTCCAAGTCTCCAAACAGCCTTTGCTCCGTTTCATCGTGCAGAATTTGTGCTCAATCACGTTGAACAGTGACTCCGCCTGAGCTCAATCGAATATGGCGATGAAGACTGAGAGCAACGGCGGTCGTACCGCCAGTCCCGTTCCTGTGAAGGTAACCATCTTGCAAAGTGTTAGCCTACGATATACACCTTTATGCCTCAGCGGCAACAAGGTCGACCTATTAATTCGCCAACGTCCTCGAACTCTCAGAGCTACGACAAAGATATATATACGCGTGCATTGGCAAGATAATATTCATTTGGACCCTACTCGACAATGCATGTCTACTATCGCAGTGGGCCTTTCTAGCATGTTGTAGAGCCATGGGAGTCTAGAAAATCAGATAAATCGCGCTAGCATTTGTTTCGTTGCCATATTTCTTGTCGTTCTTTTTGGTGTTTGGATCTTTGAGGTTGTTGGATTTAATGAGATGGCAAAAGCTGTCCTTAATTTTTGCAGGCTACTAAGTGCATGCTGTATAGTCGTTTTGCTTCATTCCGTTGCCCTGGGTTGAGTTCTGCTGCCCAAGGCTGAGTTCTATTGCTGCTCGTTACTGAAACTTTTCTATCTTTCAAGCTTCAAGGGAGTGAAAGGTTAGACAGAGATGTAGGTCTTCTTAGGTATGGAGTGGAGAAGAGATAAAGAGTGACTTAGCTTCTCCTGCGGAATCCGGGCTCATAACCTGTTAAGATGAGTACCTGAGTTATATTGCGACGGCAGAAATTTTGAGTGATTGATTGATTGCTCGACTAGAATCATGGAAGGTGTCTATATATACTTGATAGTCACATGTCAATTTGTCACATGATTCCAGCACGTACGTTCAGGTAGTCATTGAGTGCTTTAGCTAATGATTGACCCTTTCCTAGAGCGCCAGGTCGGACTGGGCTTTTGTATGAGTTCTGAATGTAATCCTCTGCGCTATGGCTTAGCTTCTTTGCCCTGAGTTCACAGAAGCCAACAATCAAATCAAGTCAAATCTGAGCTTAGAGTTGGTTTGATTTGCTAGTCAGTGACTTCATTCTTGATTTGGAGGATTGTTTGGTGTTAAGACTTGGTTTGATTAATAGATTTGCAAATATGTTTGTTGTTGGTCGCGTAAACCTTGTTACTGTGGAAAGTCATCCCATTTGCATACTCCATACAAACTGTCAATAACAGCGTCAGTCAACACTGTTGTATCAACTTCATCGTCCTTAATCATCAAACCTACTTCAATCCAGCGTCGTACACATTTTAGAGCAGCCAATAGCTGAGCTCTAATTTGGCGACGTTTTGGCTGCAACAGATCGCCGAGCTCGCTAAAAAGTCGCTCACATTCGCAGCTGGAGGCAGATATAGTTACTATATCGATCGCCAGTTGTGATAAAGCTGGATGTTTGCTGCGCTGAGTAAGCCAGTATCGCACTGGATTGCCCTGCGTATCAAAATCCTCGCGGCTCCAGCGCGGCTCGTTAGCATGCCAGCGCTCAAACTCATCAGGATAGTCCTCCTCTTCATCACTCTCTGCCTCAATTATGGCATTGATGGCTTCATCAATCACGTTGGTGAATGTATGTGTAGGTCTCAGAGATGGGCGAGGTGTTGGACGACGTTTGTAGAGGCGCCAAAGTTGCTGAAAGCTGGCTTCAGCAGCTACAAATTGAGCTTGATTGTTACCCCAAGCTACTTTGCAGTAGTTACGATAGCGCGGATGGGAGGACAACTGCAGCGCAATAAGCAAGTGAATCGCTTAGTTTGTTGTAGTTTAGCTTCAATTTTGTGAGTGCGGCACGCAGATTGATGGCCATATCGTCCTCTGGCGCGTCAGGCTGTTCGAAGTCAACGCTTGTATAGGGCAACAGGTGGTTTTCAAAGGTGTTTATAAGCTGCTCGAAGGTGGATATAACCTCGTAAACTGCGTCAAAGCGCCCATTGAGCCTGAACTGCTTTTTTCCACGACCCTCCAACCGCTCAGTAGCCACTTCTGGCGGCTTCAGTATATCAATATACTCGGTTATCACCGCCCAATCAGCTGCTGGTAAGCCATCTGATCGCACCCATAGTGGTGCGGGTGCCAGCCGGTTATTATGCTTGCGAGCGTAGACGTCAGCGTCGGCTTGCTTGTTAATGAGGTGGTTGGAGTACTGAGTGATAAGTTGTTGAAGCAAGATCCCGCGCCCAAATGAGGCGCAATAACTATTCCAGCGGGTAACGCAAGGCTTGACTACTGCTAATAGTAGCCGATCATCGTTTGTGGGGTCTTCTGAATAGGCAATGCGTTGAAAATGGGCAAAACCGGAGTGCTGTTTCGGCGTGCTGATGTAGTTGACGATGTCCAGAAACACTCCGAGAGAACCTTGCCGTCGCCAGTCAGTCATGAATTGCTCCTCATCCTTCTCATATAGTGGGCTGTTGTCATAGGCGTCTTTGTCCTCACCAAACATCACAGTTTGGCCGACGAGATTGATAGTATGAGGTCCGCAGCGAAGACGGTGCCAAGCGGCAATAAACCCATATAGCTGTGCGAAATACTCAACTGCCACGTCGTTGCTGGACGCGTTATCCAACACAAAGTAACCTAATTTCTCCGAAGATATACTGAACGCCTGTAACACCTTCTCAACACACTGCCCAATGGCCTCGCCACTATGTACGCCTGTAAGCTGCGGCAGCGCAATAGGCAAGTCCTGGATCCTCCCATCAGCGTCGGCGTAGAGCGCAACCACACCAAAGAAACCACGTTTGCCGCCTTTTGTAGTCCAACCGCCGAAGCTTATATGGGTTTTGCTAACTGCGACAGATAGCTCAGCTTTAACGAGTGGCTTCATGTGGTCGTAAAGTCTCATTACGAACCTAGAGACGCTGTCGTGCTTAACCCACAACGCTTCTTCTGCTGCTGGATTGGCGAATCGCAGCATCTTCCGGAAACTCTCACTCTCAAATTCTTGTATTGGGTGGTTGTTTTCAACAAGCCACATGACAGCGGCTAGTCGAAATTCTTGTACATCAAAGTTGCCCAGCTCGTTAAATACCTCCTGACTGACTGCTACACCCTTCTTCAGCGCGTCAAATATGGTTGATTTGCCACCAGGTAGCTGTGGCGGCTGCTTCCCGTGCTTTGTGACGCGATGGCCGCGCCTATTAGAACCCAAGTGCTTCGCCGCTGAGCTCGTGGCTGACGACACCTCAATGATGCCACTACCGGTACTGGAACCTGGATTTTGGTGGCACCAGCAGCATAAAAAGAAGGTACGCTCTGCCTCTTCCGTATCCTCAGTACTCCTTCGTAGCGCTAAGCGGTAGCCGTGGTTGAAACCCAGCTCTTCTTGCCTGTGAGAGTGCGTCTGGGCTTACTATATCGTCGCAGTTTACTCCAATCGATGCCATCGTAATCATCAGCAAAGCGCGAGTCAAAGTCGCCTACATCCTCTCTACTCTCTTCCCGGGTCACCTCCTCAATGGCCACTGTAGCTGCATTTGATGAAGCTACCGTTGGTGCGCTTTTAACACAGTGCCGGCTACCCATGGAGCCGACGTGCCATATACAGTAAGATTAATTTCCCGTCTGAAATATCTTTGCCTGACGCCTTCTCGTAGTTCTACTCCCCGGAAGACACTAAATCTACCGTGAACAAAGACCTTGCCAAATTTTGGCAGAGTGCTATTGTCAATGTCACTCTCTACCACTTCCCCACCGAGGAAGATGAGTCCTGGCCTGAATACAAAGAAAAAAATGAGGTTTTAAACATAGGTAATCCTGGGCAATGGCTCATCCCGAACTACGATATCAGCGTTGGTAAGTTTGTGATAGACAAAGAGAAATGCGAGTATTGGCACAAGTCTCCGTATTATGCAACGTCTTCCACCAATCCGACGGATGGTTACAACAGCTCTGAAGCTCACGAGGATCAAGAGAGGATGGAAATGTAGCATATTCTGTTCTGTCAGCTATCGAGTCCACTCAGGACTAGCATATTCTATCACAGCTTATGTAAAAGGAGGACATATTCGCTCACTTCGATAGGTTTTATCAATCAACCAACTACTTCCTCATCTACTCTACCACCTGCTTAGATGTTCGCTGATGTAATATCTCAGTATGTCCTGGAAATACGAAATGTTGCGCGGCTTCCATGGTGTGATATATATACAGAAGAAGCCCTTAGGTTCGATGTGGCAATAGCCCACATCGGCTAACAGGCTAGAATGGTCATCAGGTCGAAGAAAGTGATAACACACAGCTGAGTTTCAGAGATTACATGTCAAATAATACCCGCATGTTCAAGTCGAAGAAACAAGAGAGATCCATCACGCTTATGGATGAATTGATCAATTGGAACTGGGAAAAGCGATGGCGAGCTGCAGGCAGAGACCACCCTGAAGCCACCTGAAATAGGCCGTGGACATGTTGCCCGGGAATACTGTACAATGGACCCACAAAGGCTCAGGCCACAGTCCCGTGTCTCCTATGCATTGAGTGCAACTTAATCGCTGGCTCTCGAGACACCATGTCCCGCGGGTAGATAGGACATGCCTATGTGGCTGGTGCGATCAGACGGTCCAACACGTTATTCACCACTGCCCACGACACGACAGAACCACACACCTTTCTTACTCCAGACTGAAGGGGCGCAAACTACATTACAGCGAGAAGTGCAGGCGCAGGTAATTGTACGGTGGCTGATATAACAAGACACCTTACAGCAATTCAAGATCGCCAAGGTAGAGCAATATGAGAAGATAACAGATTACCAACAGGTGGATGAACTGTCAGAGTGGCGATACGAGAATATCCATCTACCACCGCTAAGTCTCTCTCCCCTGATTCTTTCGATCTTCACAAAACACCGCATGGTTTTCAGAGACAACACTGTCCGTATTTCTACTAAACTTAAACGGTGTAGTTCATAGCGTGGATATAAATTTCTATAGCGACTCTAAGTAGGCCTAGTCACATATGCAAAGTAGTTACGATCATATTTGTAATCAACTGGACGTCCTGTGTGGGTATATGAGCACCTAACACAAGAGGAGCTTTGCCCTTCCGGTATGAATCCAAAGAATGCCAAGGATTGGAAGCGCTGCAATGTAGTTGTCCCAACACTATCTACCGATCTTCAAGTTGGCACGGGAATCCAGCGTGTCCAACGGGTAGTAGTGCGGACCGTTACTGCTATGAGTTATTGCAGTAATTATAGGAAGTAACGATGAAGGATTTGAGTCGTATCGTAGCCGTACGTAGTTCAATATTGAACCGTAGTACTATAGTAATCCTTAGTATTTTAGGTACATATTAGTGAAGTTTGGTTATGGATCCAGTATCAGTTCGCCTACCAACAATATCAGGACGCTGCGAATGTTTGATAAGTTATTATCTTTTCCCATACTATGTTAGCATCAGAGCTGTCAACAATCAAGCAATCGACTTACCTGATTCCTCGTTGAACTCTTCCTGCCATTTACTCGCTCAAATAGGAATGGAGTTCGTCAATCGCTTCATTGTTGACAGCTCTGGTTATCATACCCTTTACAGGCCTTGTTGGCTAAAACAAGTGTAATCAGCACCAATAGCACGTTCAATAGATTCGTAATCTGAATTTGACCTTACTGAGTGTACGATAACGTTTTGCTCCATTCGGGTCCTAGTGTTCTTACGTATTTTGCTATTATTTTGTTTCCCCACAGGTTGTCCCGGAGCTAGTACCTTATTATGGGAGGCGATTAAGCCCTACGGGCACCGCGGGGTGGGATTTTAGCATCCGAACGGCAGGGATATTCTCAACAGGCGCGTATACAGCTGGGGTGTGGTTTTAGTCGCCAGCGGCGAAGAATTTAGCATCCAAATCGTGTTGCATAACAGCTCTCCAAATGGTAGAGATTTTCACAGCCATAAGAAGTAGATTTTAATAGCCATATGAAGTAGATTTTAGAGTGTATCGTACGCGTAGACT
>JALRMI010000308.1:0-36023 GCA_026120165.1 Leptosphaerulina australis
CTAGCATCAACGTCTGGTTGTGCTAGCTAGTGTGCCGGTGTAGGTTATTCAGTTCTTGATGTTCTTCCCATTGATGTTTGTTATAGCTATCTATTTATATTGGCTTCGAATCGAGCCGTGCCCAGTGCAGTCACGAAGCGACCTGTCGTTCCTTACTGTTATCACAGTACAACCTGCAGTCATTTCGGGTAGTCGATGCCGTGTATCTTCCTTCGAAGAATTGCACATTGACCTTTCCTTTTCTGGATATACTCACATACACCATATAGCACTGAAATTCGCTTCAGTCCATGCGATGTAATCTGCATCCAATCCTCTTCACCAAACTGCAAGTAAATTTTCGCAAGAGCTTAGACGCGATTTCACATAGGCACAGTATGAAAGACAACCTGATTTTTGCTATAAAGCGCAAAAGCGTAAGAGGTAGCCCATGCCATACACTAACCATCCCACTCTTCCTTAGCTCCAAATCTCTTTGCCAAGGCGTTGTAGCCCCATTGTTGGTATGCATCTTCAATCTGTAGGATTGGCTTACAAGATAGACGTCACGCAGAGAGCAAACCATACAATGGAACAGACCATCTCAGGCAACGTGTGACATGAGTCCCATGCTTGACTTGTCTGAATACCCCAAGGGAGATCTTTGAACACGACATGAATTGGTTCATTCAATTAATCAAGTCATGCAAACGAATTTCGCAAGACAACCATTGTCCTAGAGACGTGAGAGAGCTTGGGGTATACAAGATGCTGACAAGGAGAAAATTTTTGATCGCATTAGCCAAGTAGATCACTTCACTGCAGCTTCACTCACGTTTCACCGGCTCATCAGCAGTATCATGCATATGCATCATATCATCCAATAGTATACGCCGGGCATTCGATGGTCATGTGCTATGCATAACAAAACAGTGCGTGTCTCAAAATTGAATGTTGCTTACATGTGAATTCCAAACTCGAATTATTGAATAGAATGGTATAAAGCACTGTTCAAACTTTGGAAGGATAGGTAGCTTGAACGAAGGATATCCTTAGGTCTTACTGTCATGATAGGAGAAGAGATCTCATTATCCTCCACCAACGATGATATCCACATCACATTTTGTGTCCCTATTAGACCCCTCAGCTCTCATGTACACGAAACGCATTCGTGACAATGATTATGTACCCACAGCAGGCAGGGCCCTCGCTGCTTCGGCACATCTATCTCCGTGGCTGTGTGGGAGCATTTCAAGCACCTGGGGGTGCAGGGCTCCTCTCCTTCCCTCTGCTGAGCAACCCTCGTCTCCCACCGCTCACCCTAGGGCTTACACTCCCAACTTGACTCACAGCATCAGCCGGCGTGAAAGAGCTTCGTATAACAACCATGCCCTTCCCGACACCAATGTTTTTCTCGCCTCCCGCACCCGAATCATCGATCGTAAATTGGGCTTCGCCGAGCTCGTCGTCGCGTCCAAAGGTAGAGTGGTCCTTGACCGTCAGCTTGAAGAATTGATCCGCGGTGCACGGAACTTTGAAAGTCTCGTTTTCAAATTCTACACTACCCGTGGCGGTTTTAAGGTGGTCAGTCTTGTGCACATCCTTCTTGCCCAAATGAACAAAGACACGCAGGTTAGTACCGGGAGGGAACCCGTCTGCACTCAGAATGGAGATGTTAGCGGTGCCCTGCTCGCCGCCACCGGGAACAGCAGAATCTCCCAGTCTGCTAGCAAATGACTGTGCACCCCAACTACGGTGACGATTGTGTTCTGTTGTGTTACGGTTCGGAGTTGTGGGCTCCGCGGCAATGGAGGTCGAGTTTCCACCTTCTACAGAGACGACGGGCACATCCATGCTGGGTCTGTCTGCTGAATCTGGACTTTCGAAGTCATCATCGCCATTGGCTCCACGCGACTTTCTTCGCTTGAAGCCTCGACCGAGAAATGTACCAGCGCGAACTACGCCGCCACCCACAAAGGCAGCACCTTTTCCAACGCCCTTGACTGGGGCGCCAATGACTTTCCCGGGGACGGCAAATGTACCAGAGAAAGTGCTTGAACCTTGGCGTGAGCGGATGACATAGTCGGGCTTGAAAAGCATTCTAAGCCTGATAGCGCCGCTTTTGCCGTCAAGTGCTAGAGTGACCTCTTGCTGTTGAAATGGCTCCAGGATCTCGAGGTTGATGGCGGACTTGCCGAGGAAATCGGCCTTGTCGCCAAAGTCCCAGTCATAGACATTAACAACAAAGTCTGCACCAGTTCGACTCCGCACTGGAACTTCGAAGTATTCATTCCATGCCGGGTGCAATGTCTTTTTCTGGGTCTTCGTCTTGTAGACCTCCTTGTCGTTCAGAACGAATTTACAGTAAGGATCGGAGAAGCCATTACGATCGGCAGCTGGCAAATCAGCTGCATCAAGGACGTCTACGCGAAGTGTACCTTGGTTGTTGAATGATTCACTGGGGTCGAGACGCATCTTGACTGGAAGGTACTTGAGACTGACAGTGATCTTGCTCTCCCTGCCATGCTTGTCCTTAAGTGTGAGTTGCGTGGGTGTGTACAAACAACGTCGCAGAGTATCAATGGTGTTGCCTGTAAGTTTAGCAATGACATGGTCGTCGTCACCATCGCCGTCCTTGTCAATGTGTTCAATGATACGAAGAGTGATCTTGGAGAAGTCAAGTTCACGGACCATAGTGTCGCCCACTAGAATGGGTTAGCAATGCGCAACAACTGACCGCTACAAGACTTACCTTCACCAAAAGTCATATGCCGGCTCTTGATCTTGGCACTAGAGTAGCTTGGGTACGCCATGTCATCCATAAGAACATCGACGTATCCACCCGTCTCAGTAAACTCGCCTTCAATCAGTTTGAACACAAGAAGTCCAGATTCTGCCACAGTGTCAGCATGTCCTTAAGCTAACGGAATAAGTAAAAAATATGGGTGCAAGGCAACAGGCTGGGTACACCAACCCAACCACCTGTACTTCCCCACATCCCTCTTTTCTTGGCGCAGCTTACCATACTGCTGCAGTTCCTCGGCATTGAGGCGCAATTTCTGAACATTATGTTTCTCGGGAATGGTTTCAACTTGTTGCTGTTCGTTCTTCTCGAGTTGTTTGACAAGATCGGCAGCGCTGTCTCTGTTGGAGCTGCTGGGTGCCATGGAAGGGATAGTGCCCGCAGTCTCGGACCTAACGAGTTGGCTCGTACCTGACACCGTGCGTGTGTGGGTCGAAGCTGGCGCCTTCGATCCTGCCGTTCGAATACTAGGCGAACGGGAGATGCCATTAGGCGTTTGTTCCTCAGACTCTTCTTCATCCTCATCAGGATCCCAAGTGGGTATTGTTGGGTAGAACGAGCATGTGTAGTTTAGAGTTCCCTTGTGAGCTGAAGTTCCTGACATACGTAATGGTCCAGGGATAGTTTGCTTATGCTCATGAACAAGATACTCGCCATTCTCATCTTGCTCAATGTAATCGCCGGCGGACAGTTCTACGTGTCCTAAAGAGCGGTCCTTACCCAGTTTCTCTTCATCCATGACTTCCAAGGTAAGCTTCTCACGGACAGTATGAATGGGCACGTAGACAACTTCGTCCCAGTCGGGATTCAGGTTGTTTTTGAATGTAACAGTTCGACCCTTCTCGACACCAGAGAGTAGAACACGCACATACGGGTCCGACTTGCCCATAGTCTCAAGATTTCTTAGATCACGAGCACTCTGGAAATGGAGTCTCATTACACCAATCGGTGTGAGGTAACCGCCGGAGGACAAGGAACCCTTGAGTGCCACAGGCTTCCATTCTAGTTTCATCTTCGCGCGACCAGTTTGGGCACCAGCTAGGTTGTACCATTCATGACCTTTGGCTGTTAGATCAAGCATGTCATCAATAGAGATCTGGTAGGTTCCAAGAATGGGATCCGCCGCCAGATCCCGATCGTCTTTGATCACCAGACCAAGCTTCGCTTTCTTGCGGTCTGTGATGAGCATCTCTTTGGTCGCGTCAGGCCAGATGGGAATGTTTGTGCGTTTCATGGTCCGGGACTTGTGGACCTCACGTCCATTGAGCAGCAATATAGCGTACGGGCTCAGTTGACCTATCATACTTTTGGTACCGTCAAGATCCTTGGCCTGTTCAACGGTGAATTTGATAATACCCGTGCGACTCTCGGGCGGAGGCTCCTTGGTGCCATCCTGTAATGTGATACCCTCAAGAACGGGGAAGAAACGAACATCGGCTTGGAGAATGCCGCGTGGTCGGCCACCAGACATAACTTCAAGATGCAGATTCTCATGGTTCGGGTCTGACTCCAGCTGATCGAGCGCAAAAGTGGCAGTCCCGAGCTCTTTGTCTTTCCGAATGTCATTGTAGTCGAAAAGATTGATAGTAAGCGCATCCTTCAATGATGTGATAATGATATTCACAGTCTCATTCCATCGAGGATTGGCGTTCTCATGTACAGTCTTCGTGCGTGCGAGCACATTCCTGTTGTTGATCGAGACAGTGGCATATGGGTCCGGGGTGCCGGAGAACTTGTCAGGATTCTTCAGACCTTGTGCTCCGTGGAAGGTGACTTGCAATACACCAATAGCTTGGTCAACCGGGTTTCCTGCAAGCATTTTGGCAATCTCGATGGGAAATACATTCGGGGCATACATCATGGGGCTAAGATTAGCATGGATCTGTTCCATAATGAAACTTTCCAGACCAGGAATGAAGTTGATATCGAAGCCAAATGTCTCACCACCCAGAGGTTTGCAGACGTAGTCAATGGTCGGTCGCTCTAAGAAGGACATCTCAACCTTTTCAATGTGAGGAAAGGGAAGCTGCAGCTTGAACTTTAGCCGCATCAATCCAGAGAAAGCCATATCCTCAACGATGACGTCCAGTCCCTTGCTCACAAGACCTTTTCCGATGCGAATTTCAAGAACAATCTTAGGGTTAATCTTGTTCTTGATCTGTCGTGCAGTGAGATCCATGGTATCTTTTGGCGTAAAGCTAAATTTCCAGTCCATAAGCACGATGTCGTCCTCAGTCTTCGGGTAGGTCTTGACATGTTCCAAACGAGGTGGCTTAGTTCCTAGCACAAAAGTCTTCATCTTCAGGCTGTCCAGAAAAGCTGGTGTGGATGTAGACAAGACCTGGTCAACGGTGCCGACGATAGTATCGCACAAAACGGGTGCATAAATTGGCCAGAATTTAACGAGGAAGCTGTTGATCCACTCCAAACTTTCCGTGTCGGTCTCCAGCTTGTTCTTGGCCATCTCGCGGTTGAGATCGTCACGAGCATTCCTGCGGACGCGGCGAATTGAAGTGCGATAATACGTGCCGCAGATAGCCATGATAATCATGATCCAGCCTAACCCTCCGCCGAGGGTTGCAACAACCCAAGAGCTCAGACAGGCAAAGATAATCACACCCGTATTGTGATACCAATCGCCGAAGAATTTGTCATCAAGCTGGCCCTCAAGGTATGTTTGATGGTCGAGAAGAGTGCCTTCATCCTCTTCTTTGTTTTCTGAGCCTGGCATGCCAAAGCGTGGTGCCCACCCAACGCGTTCCCAACGTGCATCTTCGTCTAGTTCAGGTGCCTGGCCGTTGGCAGTATGCGACAAGGGAGGGTCGACAGTGTCGACTTTAGCGGGGGGAGGAAGGTCATATTTCACAGTACCTGCTGCTCCATCGTCGGCGTCTGAGACTAGAGCAGTCGCGTTGTGATTGCGCTCGTGGTGGAAGCCAGGCGGAACTCTCGATTTGGCCTGGGCGCGCTTCTGCTCGGGGCTGGCGTCTGGGTCGAATTGAAAAGCTGCGCTGCCACCCTGACGAGCCTGTTCAACGACGCTCTGCTCTGCTGCCTCAGCAGTGACGTCTGTGTTTGGGTCACGGGCCGCTTCGAGGGCGCCCTGCTGTTTCAATTCTGAGGCATTTTCGATGGTGCCGTTCAGAGCCATCCTTGTGATTCAATGCGTTGCTATTCACCTACACAGGTGCAGCGGGTGCATTCACAATGAAGGATAGTGGTGATCCTGTAGTCGAGAGGAGGGGGGCTGGCAATGGTGATGTGTTGCACCGTAGTGAGTGGTGAAGCTCACAAACCTGATTGCTCGTGTATTAGCCCAGATAAACACCAACAGCTATCAGTTACCTAGCCGAAGGCGTACACGTCCCGCAGCCACTCACCACAACAGCTTGTGTATCGATGAAGCGCAGTCACAACTGTGTGCTGTGGACTACAGTAAACGCAATAGGAAAAAGGAAAAGAATGTCGGCAAGCAATGCGTGTAGAGAGAGGAAGGCCGTGTGCAAGACCATGAAAGAGGCTGGGCGAAGAGATGCGGGAAGCGAAGCGGGACACTGCTCATTCAGGAGCTTGGACGAGGTGTTTACCAAGCTGGCGATGACATGCCCCTGGTCAGAGTCTAGTGGGGATAGCGTTAGGGGTGCACTGCCACAGCTTGGGCCAATTCTTTGATTATATGATTTCTGAATTTCCAGTCGCAGTCTACTACATTCTCATGAACAGCGTGTCCTTTACACAGCTCAAGCACACTGGCGGCGCCTCGGCGACTCCGCTTTCATTTTGCATTTGTGGCTGGCGGCTTGGTTGGCTGCATTTCTTGGGTAGGATTCTGTCCACTTTCGGCAGGGTCCAACCTAGCTTTCCCAACTCCACCACGGCCCTTACACGGCCACGAGCTTTGAAAGGTTGTAGCTCGGAAATACTTTCTGTGTTTGTACGAAAGGCCTAGCAGTATCCACTATCCCGTGTTGGACTCGGTTTCGAAGAAGTTGGCCCAATGCTTGCTTTTGGCGGACCTTTTGGACTTGTACTTGGACCTGTACTCGGTCCAGTTGCAAATCGTCATCTCCGCACATCTGTAAGCATCGAACACAGTTCCGAAGCAAAATTGTGTCAGACCGTTATGTCATCATGCTTCACGCATTTAGGCACCTCGTTGTTCGTCAATCGTTAATCGTTAATCGTTCGCTGTGGCACGCTTGACCTTAGCTTCATTCCCCGCATTTCTAAGAAGCATGTCGACATGTGCACATTAACTGCGCCACGTGCATGCGCCACAGATGGAATTTAGACAATGTCCAGCGCCTTCTTCTACGTTGCCATTACAAAATATGTGTACGCAATTCAGATTCCAAGTTATATTTAGAATTCCTTCAACAATCTGATGATGCGGCCGCCAACCCTGGACGCAACTTTAGTAAGGATTGGCAGATACAACAGGATACTTTCTTCCACTGACACCTCCCTCCACGCCAGCGACATACCTATGCGTCCCTCTGTGTCTGTCTCTGTCCCAATTCTTGTCACAACTTTGTTCTCGGGGTCTGTCGTAACCTCTCTTATCTCTACCACGATCCATCTCTCGCTCGTCCCACTCATCTTTCACCCTGTCGTGGCTGCGTGTCCTAGCCTGATCGCGATCACGATGGCCCCTTTCACGTGGGTAAATAGCATCCCCTGTTGAAGAGTGCCGTCGGTGCGGCTGGCTACTATGATTACTGCCGCCAGCCTCATATAAGTTGTCCTGATCGCGGTGACTGTAGTGATCGTGATCGTGGGTGTAGGCTGGTTCGATGTCTCGCTGCGGGCTTACTGGCGTTGATTGACCTGCATATCTGATGTTTTGCGTTGGGACCGGTCTGTAGCTTTTTCGTGCTGGTATGGTAGGCCGCTCGTAATAGCTCCTCGCCTGAAGCTGTGCGATCTGTGTAGCGAAGAGAGGTGATTTCGTAGGCCCATATACGGGCTGCGGAGATGATGCGCTTGACGCCCTAACATCAGGTCTATCATTCGATAGGCTTGAGGGCGATGGACGATATTGCTCATAATAAGCAGGGAAGTAATCCCGGGGCGAAGTAGGGGATTCATGTGATTTTTGGCGGCGGAGGACAGGAGTGCGATGTCGAAAAAGCGGTTTGTCGGGATCCGAGTCGGAGTCTGTTGTGGATAAGGAACTTTCGCGCCGTGGCGGATGAGGATGCTTGTATGAATGATACCGCTGGGCTGATGGTGGATTTGGTGCAATCGGAGTGGCATCTTCATCTGAAAAACTGTCTTCATACCGCCCTGGCGGGAGGCTACGCCGGCGACTGAATGGGTTGAGCATGTGCCTAACTCTTGATATCGGTCCGTAGTCATTGCTCGCACGAGCTTGCTCCTTTGAAACGTGGCGCATAAATGTTGGCCTAGGTCTGGTTTTGCGATACATAGGGTCCTCGAAATATTTGAACGCACCTGTCCTCTCGTCTGCCGACGATCCATCTCCTGACACGTCAGCTGAGTTCTGAGGCTCTTCTTCAACGCGACCCCCTCTAGCTTCAGCTTCTGCCTCTCTTTTAAGTCTAGCAGCGACGCCCTCATACCACTCCTCCATCGCCTGGTCAGGTTTGTCAGGGAAGCACTTGCTCGGCAATATCTTGAGGAAAACTTCGTTCGTCTCAGGATCAATAACATCGAACTGCTCCACTGACTTCTGCATGAAAGGCACATGCTCCTGTGGTCCAAGTAGCAGCTGTATGGTCTGCCATGTCACGAAGCCTTGCTTCTTGAGTGCCGGTATGCCAGGCGAGGAGTAGCCGTCATCAGTCGCTGATGGCTGCAAGCTGTGAAACGCGCCAAGGGAGCGATAGATGAAGGCGATCGAGGAGGGAGGTGTCTCAGTGAAGAGCACATCGTAGTTTCCGCCAACTGCGCGGTACCATGATGCGATCTGGGACGGCGTGAGGTCAGGAGAGTCGCTGGGTTCAAACGTCTTGCTCTGTGTACCATGTATCAGCCCTGCAAGTATGCTATACATGCGCTGTTTCTTAACTTACAATGACATCTGCAATGCCCTTCAGCAAACGATCCAGCATAGGCGTCCCACATTTATCCGCCTTCAGCAGATATCCCCAGTAGTTATAGGCTTCCCGTTGTGCTGCTTCGTCACTCGACGCATTTTCAGTAGCCTGATGTTCTTTACTTTCACGCGTTTCCGCGGCCATATCGCCCATCCGTGCTTGTGGATAGTCCTGAAAGCAGCTGCACACATGTACTAGAACTCAGCCGATGTGTTGGGTACCAATACCTGCACAAGAGGCGGTCAATGTCTGGTCTGCCTCACTGGGTTACTCAAAGGCTGATTATAGAAGAGAAGACGCGGCGCTCAACAAACCTTGACTGTAGTTCTATATCAGACAAGGTGAGGGCTGGGTTACCATATCAGCAGGAATCCAAGTCATGTTCCCGGCAGCTGACTGGCTGACTGCGCCTCTGTCGCGAGGCTCCAGCATGTGCAGTTCGTGCGCCCGATGGCTAATGGCAGCTTGAGCTCGGACAACAACTGACATCATCAGGCTGAGCACTTGGACGCAAGGCCACATTTAGGCAAACACGAATCACCATTGATACGCGCACAGGTTTGAAGATGCAACTTTTAATTTATTACAATCCGTAAAGCGTCCGAGGCGTGCATCTTTACGTCCTCGGTGCTTGGAAGAGATCTGCTAAGCTACAAATATGCGTACCATCCGGTATGGACAAAGACCTTTGTCTTCGTAAATCTACTTAAACTGCAAAGACGCCATGAAATCCCACTCAGTGCTCAAGCAACCTCAGCGAACCCTGAACGACAACGTTCTCGAGGATAGAACCTGGTGGGATGTCGATCGTGGAGCCTTCTGTGGCTACAATGATAACGGTACCCTTCAGGGTGACACCGCGGCCAAGGTTGACGGGACCAGTAATAGTCAGGTGGTCAAGCTCAACAATCTTGGGGATCGAAGGGATACGGTTCTGGAAGCTGGAAACCTTCTTGAAATCGCTGCCAAGCTTGATGAGGGGAGCAGGGCCGAAGCGGTTAGGGTCAATGACAAGCTGACCGTGCTGTAGAGTGTACAGGTCCGATTTGACGAGCATTAGATCGGAACACGTCTTGACGGGCAAGAAGCGCTTCCTAGGGACATTGACACCATGGGCGCCCTTGAAGTGCTTGATAGCGGCACCAACAGCGGTCTCAAGCTGGAGAACAGAAATGTCTGCCTCTCCCTTCTTGTCCGCAGGGATAGATTTGCCGTTGGGAATGATCTCCATAGCAAGCTCGTTCTGCTCAACAACACGTTTGATGGCCTTGACGTTCATCCAGATGTTGTTGGTGTTGAAGTACTTGAACTTCTTGATTGACTTGAACTCGTTGACGTGCTCCTTGGGGACCTGTGCGATTTCAAGAAGACGAACCGAGCCCTCGTAGTCAATGATGGTACCACCCTTGACATCGGCCTTTGTCTTGTCAGTCAACTCCATGATATACTCGGCCTTCGAGTCAACCATGTGCTGCAAGATGCGGAGATCGACGACAGCACCCAGATTGTCAGCGTTAGAGAGGAAAATTGTCTCAATACCGCGCTCAATGAGCTTGTCGAGCATACCAGTGTTGTAGAGAGACTCGAAAACGTCACCATGACCGGGAGGGTACCAGTTGGCAATATCAGACTCGCGAGACTTAGGTGCAGGCAGAAGCGAGTCCTTCAAGATACGTGGGTACTTGGACTGGTTGAAGGTAAGGATATCGATGTTGTGGCCCTCATACTTCTTGATGATGCTGGCGGTATCGTTGTCGGTGTTGAACGAGTTCATGAGAACAAAGGGGACGTTGACATCGTATGTGCGGTTGAGGTACTCGATCTGGCGTACAGACAAGTCAAGGAAAGACATGCCATCACGGACCTCAATGACAGACTTGGGACCAACGCATCCCATAGAGGTACCGAGGCCACCATTAAGCTTGACAACAGCAAGCTTATTCAGGTACTCGACTGCCTCCGAGTTGGCGAGATCATTGTAGTCGACGACCTGCTCCTTCTTAGGAGGAGCAATTCGATTCCAGTCAATGGCATTACCCTTGGCCTTGTCATTCAGGTATCGTCGGAATAGGGCAAAGAAATTGTCCATCTCGGTCTCAAAGTACTGCGTAGGTCAGCATACGTTCTGGTGACGTCAAGCCCCTCCTGTCAACCACGCCGAAAAGATTGCATTGCCGGGCAAGCGAACCAATCCACATGTTGCCAGATTCTATCGATTGGCACAGAACAGATTTGAATGGAGAAATATAGAAGGGTGCTTACCTTCTTCTCCGCGGGATCCGTGACGCCATCGGCGAGTTTGTTGAGAGCATTGCGCATTTGCGAGGCAGCAACATTGGTAGATGTGTTTTCAAAAGCCTGTGAGGATCCTGACGTTAGCAAAGCTCGATAGAAAACAAAGCTGTGAAATAGCTCCCGATGAGATCAATCATGTCATAGCGAGCACTACAAACTAGGCCCCGCTTGGTAAAAGGCTCCCAAAACCTCAGGAAACAGATGTGCATCTGAAGTAATAAGATCATTCGCCCCACAGACGAATGAGAATGCGGCCCTAGTTTCCCATGCTCAAGCAGTGTGAACAGCCTCTATCGTCCAGACAGTGAAGATGAAGCTAAAGAGTGCTTGAATGTAGGAGCTTCCAGACACGTCATAGTCCAAATAGACATGAAGTATGGTAAAAGGGCCGCATGATTGCAGAAACAGAAAATGACTTACAACGTGGGACTGCGTCTTGCCGTGATGGCGAGGAGCGAAGCCACCCTCACCGCTCTCAGCGGCGGAGGGCTTCAGGTGCGAAGGAAGGGCGCGGCCAGCCATTGTTTGTCTGTCGTGGATGTATGAGGGATGTGTAAGGGAGAACGACACTCTGTGTGAGGAGAGTGAATTGTTGACAGGAGTAAATGAGACGAGGCGGTCAGGTTGCTTAAAGGCAATGGCTGTCTGGCACGGACCAGGGTGCAATATGGGGTGGGGCAACAAGTTGAGGCACGTTCTCGACCTAGCAACGGCGATGGAGCTGAGGTTAGAAGCTGCGAGTGGGTTGTGTGGACTCAGGAGAGTATAGAAGGTTGACGGCCATAATCTCGAGCAGCGGCATGCTTTATATAATGTAGACTTGCCTAGTCTAACGCCTCTCAGCTATCATTACTGTCTACGGGCACGCATCCAAGAAGTTGAGGTCGGGGTCTGCACCTGCGTCAAATCTTGACCCCTCATTGCCTTTCTTCCATGTCACAATACTGTGTTCGTTGTGTTCCATGGGACAGGTTTACAAATTTCTCATAGGCCACCGCAGGCACCCGAAATTGCAGCTCATAAAGCAATTGATGCCGTTGTTGTGTCTAGAAAGCCACCATTGCAGTATTGTTGAGGGTTGAAGCTATGGCCAAAATTTTGAAACTGAGAAAGCCCCTCGCGGCCAGCCGGGGCTAAGCTGCCGGGACAGCTGCATAACGCATCTAGCGTGCCCAACGACATCCCGACAGTTCTCCCAACAAGTAACCTGGGCTGGTCCTTTGACGGATTTGAACACAGAGAGCGGCAAAGAAGGGTGCAACACGCTTCTCATTGGAATCATAGGCATTTGGTCGGAAATATTCGACAAAGACCCTGGTAGTACTGGGCATCTGCTCCGGAAAGACGCGGTGGACACTGTGGCGTCGCTCGTTCACGCCCGCGGGATGCGCTCGGACGTGGGGGATCTACTAATACACCTGGGTATCCTCGACATTATTCGTGTCCGAGTCAATTTGTTTTGAGGCAAAGCCGCTCTGATGGCTTCACGGTTTGATATGTGTACCCACTCTAGAAACTCTAGGGTCATGAAGGTTTGATTTTCATTGATTCCCTCCTCGCCAGTAGCTTTCAGTTTATGTGGTAATACTATATTTGTGTTTGCAGGCAGCCACTTTGCTCTAAGATGGTGTTTCGATACCATCTAGCTCGGCTCCCTATAATGTAAAATGCTCGCCTTAGCAGAAACTAGTGGCACAAGCCTCAGCCTATCTCAGGGGCACTTTCTCGGCTGCTGCGTAAGTTTGTAAAGGTATACACACGTAGCTGTAGTCTGTTTACTAGTCGCGAGCTCGCGCCTTTCCCATGCCATCAGGTTGATTTTACTGGCCGTGTTATCTCGACGGCAGGGGCATCGGCAAATGGTACTGCCATGGGCTTCTCCATCCTCAGACGAAGATACGCGCCTTGGTCCTCCTCCATAGTAAAGAACTTTGCTCGAAGTTCTTGAACAACGTACGCTAGTAGGCTTTCAAGGGTTTCATAAGAGGTTGCCGAGACAATCTGGCGTTTGTCAGATACGCAAGAGGAACAAACCATGCAGGCATACCTCAACCAATGCGGTCTCCAAAGCTGCATAGTCATCCACACGTGATGCAGGAATGCAATCAACCCACAGGTTGATAATAATCGGTTGCTTCTGCAGTCGTTCGTTGGAATTGACTCCAATCAGACACGGTATACGGACATTCCGCAGATACAGTACGTTCGAGTACAATCCAGTCTGCGTAATGATGGACGTCTGGTGGCCGGCTCCATCACCGAACATGCTGCCTTTTAAATAGCACACATCGGTCTCTATCGCAAAAATTGGTGCTGAGCCAGCAGCCGAACGTACAGTTCCAGCTATCGATATTGAAAGGTCTGCCGTGCTCATCCAGTTCGAGCTGTTATCCTGAATGCGGGCCTGAATTGCTTTGCTGAGGGTACCATAATGCACGGTACTCTCATCGACGGTGTCTGTAGATGATGCAGAGCTAAAGTTATTTCCGAGCGTTACAGTGACGCTGATGAGTGCTCGCTGTTTCCTCCGGCGGCCCCAAACATCTGTACCTGTATTGACCGTGACTGCAAGATTTTGCACAATGATTTTGTCGGTGCACGCGCTCTGAGCGACTTGAGCGTTCCATGCTGGCTGGCGGGCGAGAGTCATATCGGCTGCCACGTTACTGCTGCTCTGTTATCAAATTTCTGTAGATGCAAGCTTAGTCTGTCAATATGCCGTAGTTGTGGAACGCAAGTAACTGTGTTTTGTGAGGTTTCAGTGATGAACGAATATAGTAATGGTGGGATGACGCCCTTCAGCCCTACACGCACAGACTCCTCTCCCGCCAGAGCTCCGCATCGAACATTCTAGCTTCAAGGCCGAACGTATTTCTGCACGACAGCTCGGCCTGCGCTACGCCTTCAATTAGCTGCAAGAAGTTTCGACATCTACACCACACTTCACTCCCATATTACATACCATGGCTGACGCGCTGAAAGCAGAGGGCAATAAGCTCTTTGCGGAGAAGAAATTCGAAGAGTCCATGTGAGCGCCCCACCATTTATATTGTCTTTAGAACACATGTTAACATAACACAGTGAGAAGTTCTCTCAAGCTATCCAACTCGACCCTTCAAATCATGTGCTATACTCAAACCGATCAGGCGCATATGCCTCGCTGAAAAACTGGGAAAAGGCTTTGGAAGATGCAAACAAGACCACAGAACTCAAGCCAGACTGGTCAAAAGGCTGGGGCCGCAAAGGCACAGCGTTACACGGTACGGGTGATCTAGTTGGAGCTTCAGATGCTTTTGATGAGGCCCTCAAACTTGATGCCAACAACGCTCAAGCCAAGTCTGGTCTCGCGGCTGTCCGCCGCGCCATCGAGCAGGAAGCGCAAGCAGACGGTTTGGGGGGTGACGCATCAGCTGGGCTGGGTGGCATGTTTAACGATCCCAACATGATCCAAAAATTGGCTGGCAACCCCAAGACAGCTTCTCTCCTCGCAGACCCCGCCTTTATGGAAAAGCTGCAGCAGTTGAAGAGCAACCCCAACAGGGTGGGGGAATTTATGCAAGATCCCCGCTTTCTACAGGTAATGAGTGTGCTATTGGGAATCGACATGCAATTTGGTGGACCCGGAGAGCAGGGTGGCGCTGGTGCCGGTGCTACTGAAGTACAAGAAGACGTTGAGATGCCCGACGCGCGACCTGCACCCACACAGCCAAAGAAAGAGCCTGAGCCTGAGCCTGAGCCCGAAGTCGAGGAGACTGAGGAGGAGAAGGCAGCGAAGGAGGCCAAGATGAAGGCAGATGAGTTGAAGAAGAAGGGCACTGAATTCTACAAAAAGCGTCAGTTTGATGAGGCCATCGAGAATTACACAAAAGCGTGGGAAACACACAAAGATATCACATACATGACCAACCTAGGCGCGGCCAAGTTTGAGAAAGGTGATTTCCAAGGCTGCATTGAGGCTTGTCAACAGGCGGTCGAATATGGTCGTGAGATATATGCAGATTTCAAGATCATTGCCAAGTAGGTTGCCCACCAGCGTTCACAGTAACACGTACTGACATCCCGTAGGGCATATGCTCGCATTGGTACCGCATACGAGAAGCAGGGCGATCTCGCCAGTGCCATTAATTTCTATCAAAAGGCTCAGACAGAACACCGCACACCTGAAGTTCTCGCCAAACTCCGAGCGGCAGAGAAGGCAAAGATCAAGGCGGAGAAGGAGTCTTACATCAACCCCGAGGAGGCTGAGAAGGCTCGCGAGCTTGGAAACGCCAAATTCAAAGAGGCAGACTGGCCAGCCGCCGTCGAAGCATACACTGAGATGATTAAGCGCGCACCAGAGGACCCCCGGGGCTACTCGAACCGAGCTGCCTGCTACATCAAGCTTCTCGCTTTCCCATCCGCTATCGAGGACTGCGACCAAGCTATTAAGCTTGACCCGAAGTTCATCCGCGCATACCTACGCAAGGCACAGGCCTACTTTGTTATGAAGGAGTATAACAAGTGTGTTAATGTGTGTGCCGAGGCCATGGAACACGACGAGGGTGGCAAGAACGCTCGCGAGATTCAGCAGCAAGAGACCAAGGCATTGCAAGCCCAATATGCAGCCCGAGAGGGTGAGACTGAGCAGCAAACAATGGAGCGTATCCAACGAGATCCAGAGGTAAGCTCGTTTAAATTTACAGTTGCGAAAATACCCTGCTAACATGAATGTTAGATCACTGGCATCCTCCAGGACCCCATCATGCAGAGCATCCTTCAGCAAGCCAAGGACGATCCTGCGGCGCTGCAGGAGCACCTAAAAAACCCCGGCATTCGCTCAAAGATTCAAAAGCTTGTTCATGCCGGTGTAATCCGTATGGGACGATAGAAGGGCGAAAATGGAAACGTATATTGATGACGTGATTACGACTTCGAATGATGATTGCCTGGAACTTCGGTTATCCGAGTCTCTACAGTGCCGTAGCAGAGGATGTGGAAATAAAATAAGATGTATCTGACTTCCACTGACTGGTGTCACGTGTACCGCATTCGGCTCGATTGGGGCTGCTTCCGATGAGCGAAACAACAGTCCCAGTATTTCCTTACAAATTTTCGAAGTGATTAATGTACAGTCCCTCTTCTCCACTTCCGCCTTCGCAGCTGTCGTGAGTCCGCTGTGCTATTGTTCATGGTGTCATTCTTCAACGCATTTTCTCAAATCATATATGGACACAGGTGGAACAAGATATTAAATATTAGTGCGGACCTGATTCGTGGTCCGAATAAATAAAGTTAACTAAGATTTCTCCGTCTTTTCAACGTCGCCGTCACCCCTGCCACCAACGTAAGAGCTTTCCTGTAGGTTATTGAGCGCATCCTCTTCAGCATCAGCCTTGCGGAATGTGAGGTAGAACCCAACACCACCAATGGCAGCAACAACAGCAACGGACCCGTAATTCCAAACTAGAAGAGGATCATCAGACAAAGCCACAAGAGCCTGCCCGAGTGCAGCAGAGACAGCAGAGGTGGACAGGGCGATGGCTTGGATGGTAGACTTCATGTTCTGGGGCGCCTTGGTGTATGCGTACTCCAACTTGGTGATGGATGCGAGCACCTCTGACATACCGACGAGACCGTAAGGGAACACTTGAACCCAGACTGAGATATCGGCGCTGCAGTCCCGGCCGGCTTTGGTCAGCTTGTTGATCTGGCTACCACAGGGCGACATCTTATAGATGTAGTATTGCGTGACGCAAGCAGAGACCATGGCTAGAGAACTTAGAGCGAATCCAGCGGTGATCTTCTTGATAGGCGAGAGAACGACGCCGGCCTTACGAAGTGCAGGGTAGATAATGAAGTCCATGATAGGTATGACTATAACGATGAAAATGGGGTTCAATTTGGAGACAATGTCATTAGGAGTGCTGCCCAAGTTCATTGTACCGGCCTGAGAGACCAGATTGTTCATCATTTGGTTGTAGGCAAGCCAGTATAGAGGATACCAGAGGAAAACCTTGCAGGCAAGTACCCCGCGACGGACCTCATCAACCCAGGCATCGTCAAAAGTCATGAAAGCAGGGAGGGTCTCGCCACGAGCCTGCATCTGACTAGGCTTGATACGGTCCCAGAAGAGCGGGTCCTTGAGAACGTTTTTGCGATCACTCCTCTTGGTTGCGTAGCGAATGAGCTTCCATGCTTTGCCCATGACGGAGCCGGTGGGAGGTGTCAGCTTGTACGACTTTTTGAAGTACAAAAGAATGGCCGGGCAGAGCAGGTAGCAGATTGTTGGCAAAGTGTAACTTAACCAGAATCCGACAAAGTGCTCAGAGTAAACCATAGCAAGGGAGCCAGTCAGAGATCCAGCGTTGATGAGTAAGTAGAAGTAGATGTAGATACGTGCTGTCGTAGTAGCTGGGTCTACGATCTCCTTCTTACCGTCTTTCCTAGTCCGTACGTATGCTCTCTGGCTCTTGTACTGTTCAGCGATGAGAGGCGAGATGTTGGACTTGAAACCACCTGTACCAACACCCATAATGACGAGACCGAGGGAGAAAATACCCATGGCGGCCTTCGGCTTGACAATGACTTGAGGGATAGCTGAGAAGATCAAGATGATGTGGCCAATGATGGAGATGATGTTAGCCCACTGGATTGTCTTGTAACGGCCCCAATACTCGTCAGCGATCCAGGCGCCAAAAAGGGGCGTGAAATAAGACCAAAACTGGTTGACTGATTATGAATTTAGCACTTGATATGCAGAAGCATTGAAAAAACTCACAGGTCGTCATTCCGGTGGAAGCTCGCTGGCCCATGTTGAGCGCACCGGAGCCAGGTTTCTTGAGGAAACCGGCTCCAGTCTTACTGCCAGGTGGAAGTTTTTTTTGAATGAAGTTGACAAACACAGCGGATGTGCCGTAGTACGAGAAGCGTTCGACGAACTCGACGCTTGCGACGGTCCAGGCCGTCCATGGGATACGGCCAGGTACGCGAGGAAGAGTCGCCCACTCTTCCTCGGTGGGGAATGGACCTAACAATATCTCATCCTCATCATGAACCGAGTTTGACTCGCTGACATCGAGGGGGACCGGATCGAGGGCTGTCGCACCCTTTGTGATTTCAAGGCTAGCCTTGGTACCAGCGTTGACAGCCATGTGATCGGTAGACCGGCGATAGGTATCTTCTGTAGAGCAATGAAGGGTTGCAAAGTGACACGCTCTGGCGCGGTACTCAGGCTCGGCGAAACCTTTTGCACAAAGAGGCGAAAGTTAGAAACTGACACGACTTGATCCTTGGGGTCGAAGCTGGTGACAACCCCTTCATATATGTGCAACACATCGGTCCAGGCCATTGCGACAGCTCGGGGTAGCACTAGAATAGCACACGACACTGTGTGTAACTCCACCTCTCAAATGCAGACGATTTGTTACTTTGACATGTTATCACCGGCCAGTTACTCCAAATAAGCACCCAAGACATTGGAATTGCGCCTTGTGCAATTGAAGGATTACAGAAGCGTTGCTTTCGCTTGGTAGCGATACTAAGCGCGTTTCCCGAGACATCCAAGGCCGTGGGACAAGACCATACTGCAGTGATGCCCGGGTTTATGACAAAAAAGGTAGGAGGGAGGAAAGTCAGACGCCAATCTATGCAAAGTTGTTTGCACGATCCGCCACCAAAACGTTTGGAAAAGAGATTCCAAGACCATGCTAAGATCAAACAGATAAGACTAGTCGAAGCTTCCTCGCAACAGTGGTAGATTGCCCAGGCTCGCCAAGGTGTTGCAGAAGTCAACTTCCTATTCAAGCTGCGGGTGATTGTAGCCAAGAGCTTGGTACTGAAATAGCGGGACAAAAGATACCATTGTAAACGCCCTGTCCAAGTCATTGAACAGCGGCTTCGTGATAAAGGCTAAAGAGTAGCGGACGGCGTGAACAGAGGCAAGTTGGTGTTGTGGCAGGAGATTACGTTTGAGAAAGGACTTCGGGCGCTACGGGGAGCACATGGCCGCAGGCTTTGCAACAAAGGCCCAACTTGTCATCAACACAAACACTCGCATCCACCCACCTACACACAAGAACATATAAACTCGAATTCTTAATCAAATCTTCCTTATCTACCATGAGCCAGTGGGTTGCATCTGGTATCGAGCCAAATCTGCGTCATTCACTCAAAGAAAAGTGCACATGCTGTGATCGGTCACATGCAAGGTCTGCTGTGCAAGCCAACCAGTCGTTCGCATAGACAGCGATAAAAGATGTATCAATGCTAGGCTTCTCGGCACCGAATAATTAAAGCAAGCAGATATACCTGGATGAAAAATCCTTAGCCGCATTGTAAATTGGCTCAGGTATGCGAGAGACCATCTAACATTGCAAGTCGGTAACCTGAAGGATTCATTGTACGGCGTCTTTGCTCTCACCGTACAAAACATGTGAGTGGCGAACTTGGCGAGGGCGTATCGTATTGACTGCCTGCAGGCTGAAAGTGCCAACATTGATAAGATCGACCACAATCGAGCTTGCTGATCTCGTATCACCATCTACGCAGCGCCGCTTCTCAGGGTCTGGAAGCGTCCCGTAGTTCAAGGCCCTTATTCACCACTGTGGAGGATGTTGCAGGAATACGTACAGCCGGCTCTTGGATTCCGTGTGCCCTACCGATCATCAAAGGGCCGTCTTGGAACGCGTCACGCCACTTGACCCCGATCTTCTAGAACCCCTGGTCCAAGTGCTGCTACTGCACTTCGAAGTTGTTACTTGAAACCTTATTCGACTGTATGCAGCCACATCCTTTGGTGGGAACACAGATGCGGAAGCCCTCTCTCATGGTCTTTGTACCTACATTCTAAAGTCAGTGACAACACTTGTGTATATCAAACGCATGCTCTGCTCACCTTTCGGGAAAAACTACAATTGCATGCTTTGTCCTTGAACCAATTTTCCCTACCAAACATAACCTGCAGGACAACAGAGCTTAGGGCTTAAGTATATGCATACCATAGGAGCAGAACGAGACTACTCCTAGAACTCTTTATTGTCCACCTCGAAAGTTGTGGTTTGGCTGGACAGATGAACGATTGGTAGAGCTGTTTGACTGTCAAACTGGTATGGATAAGTAGTGACTAACATTTTGGTCAGAGCCTATTAGCTTCAAACCTAGAAAGACCCAGAGTACTGGGCCATGTGTGAGCCTCTACCTAATTTTTGATATGATGGATCGTCTTGTAATATGCATTCCATATTCAAATGCCAGTAATTTTAGGCTGACAGGCCGTAGCGAGGGAATAATAAGCAGCTTTGACGGATGGAATTGCACTTTCGGCCTTTTTGTAATCATGAGGAGACAAGACTAAGAAGCACACTAACACTGAGGGTTATTTTAAATGGGTCTATACAAAAGAGAAGCACCTTTCAACACGAGTATTGAATTATTGTGCACAGCACAATTTGAGTAAAAGTCTCTTCATGCTTCACGAAAATGCAGTGAAGCCACAAATAAAGGGCTGGGAAACAGCCAAGTTGGTGCAATTGTTTTTATATCGTATTGAAGATGCCGTATTAAGGCTACGATGCTTTATTAATAGGTCAAAATGTTGAAGCATCCGTAATCGCCAATACGTCTACGTGGCTCGAATGTTCAGTCAAGCAATCTCAACTCTGTTCAGACTTTTGCCTACGACAGGATTCGATGGCCACTGGCCAAGAATAAAGGAGGTACCATGTATCTTCAGTTGCTGCTCAGCAATCCTGAATATTTTGCTGACTTCGCCTTGCAAAAAGAGCCTAATTCTCAGTCAACGCGCGCGCACAATGCATCGCTTACCTCCTTCCCGTAAGTAAAGATAATAGCGCTGCACTGCAACGGACTATTTCTTTTAATCTCTCACAGCACAGAGGCAAGTAAAACGTAAAACACCTCACTAAAAGGCTGCTCACATAAGAAACTGCTCCGCTCTAATGCTCCCAATACCCCGTGGGATTTCACAGTGCGTGTAAAGACAGCTGTCAAACGTACCGGGACGTCAGTAGAACACTACTACTAATACGACTACGATTACGACTACGGCTACTACGGGATTTGAGGAACGATACATAAAATCAAAATTTAGTGCCATTTTCGAGAAAGAAACGAACAGAAATCATACAACTCTATGCGCCAGCACGGTATCTCAATTGGTCCTAATGTCGAAAGAAACACTATAATGCGCACTTTTGCGCATTCACCCCAACTTATACACCAGAATCCTCCTGTTCAATGTTCGCCTCCCCTACAAAGCTCGTCCAGCTATCGCAATTGGTAGCCAACCGAGTCTCGTTCGTAAGAGCCTTGATTTCATCATACCGCTCAATGAACTGTAGCGCAAAGCCTTCGCTAGTGTGCCAACCAATATGGCAATGCATCAGCCAAGCGCCAGGATTATCCGTCTCGAATGCGAGCACCAAATAGCCACTGGCTGGCAGCATTGCTGTGTCCCTGCGAGCCGGGTTGTCCAGGTTGAGTGAAACCGACGAAGAGTAAGTGCCTGATCCTTGCGCAAGGACTACAAAATCGTGACCATGGAGATGGATCGGGTGAGGAACTGCAAGCGTGGTCTCGATGATAAGATATGTCCATACATTGGCATCAGGTAATTCGAGAACTGCATTGGACGTCTCGTACGTCGTGTTGCCATTCAGAATCTGTTGGAGCGTCGGGTCCTCCCATCCGACGATCATGGTGGTGCTATTAAGGTACCAGCGGAAGAGCCTATCGCTGTTGAAACCTACAGTAGCAATCTCCAGATTGGAACTTGACTCTGCTTCCACAGTTTTGCTGACGTACGGGACAAGATTGTCCGTTTCATCGCTGCAGCTGTCCTCATACGAATATGCGGTAGTAGATGGTGTTGAAGGCGAATTACCGTAGTATATAATACCACGAATACCATCTGAGTTGTCGTTATCCGAGCAAGCAGATTGTGGAATAGCGCGCATCCAGAAGTTGTCGGCAACGGAAGCTTGGTCCGCTGTGACAACCACGTCGTAGCGTTGGCCCATGCCGATGTTGAGTACCGTAGTCTCGTAGGGCGTAATTGGAACGAGGTCAGATGCAATGACCTTCATAGTATGATTGTCTATCATGAACTTGAAATGAGTGTCTACGGCAGAGTTAACGAGCCTGAGGCGGTACGAGGTGCCTGAGATAAAAGAGGTGTTATATCTGTAGCCGCCATCCTCGTAGGTGTTTGTACCGTTAATCAGACCGTTATCAAGTATTGGAGGTCCGCTGGATTCAGCTTTAGCGTAGAGCTCATCAACAGTCTACGTTTTGTTAGATTGTAGATCTTTAATGAGTCACGCTAGGGATTCTACCTGATGATCCCAGTCGTTTAGAAAGAGCATGCCCAAGTCCTCATCGTAGTCAGCCGTAGCAGGGCCATTAATCACGACGCCTCCAAAGATTCCCTGCCACGCCTGCAGCGCAAAATGAGAGTGATACCAAGTGCTGCCGTATTGAGTAGCTCTCCACGTGTACGTGATAGTATCATCTGGAGCGGTAGGACATTGGGTGATCGAGACGACGCCGTCCTGGTCATTGGTGTAGTTCTGACGGATACCGTGCCAGTGAATACTAGTACCGTTCTGGGAGTCTACCAGGTTGTTCGTCACATGGACAGTGACGGTGTCGCCCCAGTCTGCAAATATTGTCGGGCCAGGGATGGTACTATCAATTCATTAGTCCAAATAATCCAGAACATTCCTTTTGACATACCCATTGACAGCCATGGCTGAACGAGATACACCATCAGGTGCCACAGTCACGTCGTCAAGTGTCAGCCAGTACTCTCTGGTAACTCCTGTATCAGGGACCTCTGCATTGCGATATTAGCATCCCGAAAGCCTTTAGCCAAAATCTGGAATGATTTACCAGTCATATAGTCCGTCTCAATCGAATAACTACACCACTTCGAGCGAGTGGAAGCGGTGTTGCCAGAACAAACATCTCTGCTTGACAACAACTGAGAAGGCCGTGCAAGCGTTGGACTGATCAAAGCAACTGCACTGATGAGAAAGCGAAGGGACATGGCGAGGATATCGCTCAAAAAGAGCTAAGAGAGTGTATATGAAAGGATGAAAGAGTGATGTTGAAAACGGTTTGATATACAGAACAAATGTGCTGGTTCAAAACAAATGCCTGAGGGATTGCGTCCTCTTATGCGACCTTCAATCACGGCATCGCCGCACTCCTATAGCGTTTGACATGCTTTACCATTGACCTTCCAATTCAGACTTGACCATTGCGCCCTTTCAAAAGGTGGCTTTGCTTGGGTGAATCAGAGTCGAACCGCCATGACGCGGCGAAGTATCTTCGATAACAAATGCGACAGCCTACTTGACGGTGTATTAGAAAATTAAGTGGGGCAAGTATCGTGAATTGCTTTTTTGAAATGAAGCAAAAGACATTGTTGGCCATACTCATAACCCGTGAATGCATGGGGTCCATGTACAGCGTACGACGACAGCAGTGGCGGGTGCGAGCACACCGGCCAAAATTCCCAGCACAGACATTGCGCCGCCTAATGCGTAATCAATCTCAACTGTAAAGACCAGTAAGTTTGAATCTACTTCCACCGCCGAGGTACATGTGCCTAGTTCCTGATGGGTATGGCTGATGATTTCTGGCCTAAAGCCTCTACCCTGGAGGTTTCCAATGTGATAAGGGAGGGGAATATAATCTCAATGATGACGAGGAGCTTGCGTAGGACATAGCCATATTCAGTCGATGCAGCATTGCTCAATAAGGACATAAGAATGCTGATCGCTTCTTCAGACCTTCAAGTGCACGCTTTTCGTCCTACAATTGGGCTTCTCTGCACCAAGTCACTCCTTACACCGACCTGTTCGCCTTGTTGTCTTCTCACACTCAGCCTTTATTCTTTCACGTCGAATCATTACAACCTGCAACTTAATCATGCTTTTACCCCCCTTTGCTGTGCTTTGCACATTGCCCCTTCTTGCACTTGGAGCAAAGAAGCGTGCAGCATCCTCCGAATTTGCGCTCTATGGATATGGCGAAGGATTCGGTGGCTTCCCTTTGTTCTATGCAGATGGTAGGTTGTACCTTGCTGTTGCATAGACGCCATTGACAACAACTAGGCTATGCATATATCGGTGATGCCACCCAATCTAACAGCAGCGATGCAGCAGTAGTGACCTGTCAGTTTATTAGCATCTCTTAGATATGATAACAGATCACTCACCTTGAGCAGTCTCTCTGGGGGCCGATGATATTTGGCTTGGAAATCCAAACACCACGCTGGCAACCAACTCTACTCCTATAACTTGGTCAAACGTTAACTTTTACGTCCCCGACAACACAACCTCAGACAAACGCGTTGGGTTCCTTTCAAACAGCGAGAGCAGCAACAATGCCATTGAGACCGGCTTCTACTTCTATGGATCTACTGCTGTGCTGATCGGAGAGACAGGGGAACTAGAGAGCAACTTCTTCGCACTACAGGTCAGCGAACGTATTTACCGACTATACTGGAATGATATCAGCATGGGTCAGGTACCTATCGTTCTGAGGAGCGTAGCGCCGACAAGCCCCCCCAGCTAAGGATGGGCAGTCGACAACCGAAGAATTGACGTGGCCTGACAGAATGCAAATGGATAATGGATAGTGGTACTAGTGTTAGTTGTATCAGTTCGAAGTTTGAATGGATCCGTAGGGGTGTTCGTTAGTCTTTATGGAAGCAGATGCAGTTTGCTGAACAGAGTACCCCAACTTGTTTACCTCACATCATCCTCTTGCCTTTGGTGCAGTAGTGAAGTCGGGTTGTGATGAACCCATACCAAGGGCTGACTGCGCTTGGATAGTGAAAACAATGGCTCGGCGGAGAGGCCCGTTCAGTATCACGCCGCGCGTTCATCTTCGAATTTTTAAGAACGCGTCACCAATAAGGCTGTAAGCAACTCCTTGCGAGCGGCTGACCATTAGTAGACATGCGACTGAGATCTTCCGAGATGAATGGGCATGCCTTGTACCGTCATCGCACAGTTGTGCTCGTGTCTATCATGAGAAATTGTGAGGATCGATAAGATATGTCGTGGCTTCATCTATTCATTCGGTAGCGCGCACGGGCTCGAGACTTTTGAAACTCTCGACATCACACCTGCCCGCCCCTTCCATCACAACAATTAGGGATCAAGTCAACTGCTGCCATGTTCGGTTGTTTTTGTTATTATTCACTAGACTGACTGTTAAGATGTCGGCCTTTATCATGACTATTCTTACAGTCCATGGAATAAGAGAGCGCGAAGAGCTAAACAGTCACAACACTTGAATCGTAGTGTTTTTTTTATTCAACACCATTCTAGACATCAGCCTGAACAAAACTTGGCTCTCGATACATTCAGCTTTCGAAATAGCTGACAAAAAGGCACTCCGCTACTTCACTCTCGCCAAGCATCCCCCGAAACGTACTCTAGACAATTCAAAACCACATATGCAACATCACGCCTCACCTTAAACCCGTACAACCAACAGGATTGTCAGAAGAGCAACTTTTAAGCTCAGCTTAGGATAGCGAAGCCTTGATCGCCCACAAGAGCAGAACTTGGCTGCAATCATATGTTTGATTTGCATTATCGCCTCACTGTGCCAGTACACACGCCAAGATGTCAATGTATACAATCCACCTGTTCCCCTTCGTCCCCAATCTCAAGGTACTGCCGTGCAGTTCTTCGTTCAAATCTTCACTGTCCTGTTCTCCACGGCTGGCCCGCCTTTGTTATAATTTGTATTGTTTACATATCAACCCGTCACCGCGAAATGTATAAACTCGCTACCTTCTCGCTGCTGATGTTGGCGTCTGCAGCACCATCGCCACAAAGAAACAGGGGGGGTGGCCAACAGAAGCAAACAGCTCAGCAGAGAGCTGCACAGATACCCATGGGCATCACACAGGCACAAGACGGAAGCATGATCCTGGATGACATGGTCATGGTGAAGTACATAGCCACAAACCTTGCTAACTGTTAGCATGGAACATCAGACAAAGGTTGAGACTAACAACATACAGTGGTCTACCCATACGCTTCAAGATTGCAGCACCAGCGGACCAATTCCTACCTGCGTCAGGTGTACCAGGTGCAGCAGCAACAAGTTCTAACGGTACCATGGGCGCCAATGTATTACTTCATGGTGATGGCGGGCAGTCTTTCTTCGACATGCCCAACCAAAATGTACAAGCCAACACAATGGGTGTCGCACTGTTAGCACCAGACCCAAACCTGTTCTGGGGCGGCGGCGCTGGCCTACAGCGGACAGATGGCGTAGCACATGCACAGGCAGTTAACGACTGGATTCAAAACGAGATGCCGAAGCGCGTTGCAGTAAACATGTCTGCTATGGTGTTCACTGGGGTTAGCGGTGGCAGCCTGTTGATGAGTGGGTTTTTTATCCCAGCACAGATGCAAAACTACGCCCCAAGCGCAGTGGAACTCAACTGCGGTGGCATGCCGCCACAGGTAGCCTTCCAAAATGCTGCTGCTGTTATGCCGGCGACCAGGATTCACTATCAAAGCACACAATCGGAACTTCAGCTTCTGCAAGGCAGCATTCCTCAGGCTGTTAGCGCTTACGAGCAGCTTGCGGCTGATCAGGGACTGAGTGCTGCCCAAATCAACCAGCTACAGACAGTGGACAACACGCCTCAAGGCGGTCATTGCGAGTTCGATGGTCAGGACTTTGTATCAGGAGTGCAAACTATGTTGACGAGTTACTCAAACGTCGTACAGGGTGGGAATGGTATTGTGACTGGTATCGGTGCCCCAAGTAACGGACAAGTCACGATTGGCGTGGTAGGCAACGAGAATTTACAGTTCGTGGGTGGGCGGAAGCGCCAGGCAGAGTCCATGAGTGTCTCGAAGTGGGCGCAAGACGTTGTTCTCGAGGAGGATGTAGCGCTGTTGGCATGCGATCGTACTTCGTGCTAATTGTTCGAGGGGCAACTAAAAAGTCAAATGAGTCCATAAACATTGTCTTAAACAAAATCTTCGCCCGTCTCATCTGTAAAGCTTTCGGATTGTTCACATCGGTCGGTACACTTAAAGTGCGGAAAGTGTGGTGGTGTGTTCATCGTATTCTTCATTTGACTGGTATTGTGAAGGCCGTCCATTGCTGGCTGTTGCAATGTCTACTTCCAATCCTTCCACCCGTAAATGCATTTTCGCCGTTCCCGTAGACCCGTTAATGTTGGAGAGCAGAAAAAAACACTTTACATGACGACACCGGAGTTGGACGCGATACGCTAAAGCCTGTTAGCTAACCATTCGGTCTTCCACTGATATCTCAACATACCGGCCACAGCTCAGCGGCCTCCTTGGCGACGGGGCCAGTGATGGCAGAGCCCTTCATTTCACCCTTAGGGTTAACAATGACACCGGCGTTGTCCTCGAAGTAGAGGTAGACACCGTCACCTCGCCTCCAGGGCTTGCTCTGGCGGACAATGACAGCAGGCATGACCTTCTTCCTGAGTTCGGGCTTTCCCTTCTTGACAGTGGCCATGACCATGTCGCCGGCACCACCAGCGGGCAGGCGGTTAAGGCGCGCACCGATACCCTTGACGGAGATGATGTACAGGTTGCGGGCGCCCGAGTTGTCGCAGCAGTTCATGACAGCGCCGCTGTGTTTCCATTAGCCTACATTCCACTTGCATGCACTACACGATCGATATTTATTCTTCGCGGAGGTTCGATTGCGATCGCGGGCGGATTGGACGTACACAGGAAGACCGAGGGTCATCCTCAGCTTGTTACCGGAGGAACCACGACTGTGAACATTAGTGTGGGTTTAACGCGGATTGTAGTTTCTGCACAAACGTACCCGCGCTTGGATGCCATTTTGACTGTGTGTGTGGTGGTTAGTTGAAAGGCAAGAGTTCGGGTGCGTCGTCGCTGATTGTCAAAACTTTGGCCTACGATAGGGAATTCGAGTTGTGTGCCTTGGCGGCAAGCGAAGCGCGTTTCCTAAAACGGTCGCTAGTGCCTGCCTAGTCCCACGCCTTCGAATTCCAAACCTCAATCACACAGGATCTGAAGCGTATGATATATTATTTCATGTTCTTCAAACACAAGAGGTGTTATTTTTGTTTGTGCTCGGGTAAATCAATCACCATTTAGATAGTAGTAACTTCATGCTATCCGCAACCTTATGAACTCTTGTGTCTGTGGATGATAACGTGCTTGAAATGTCGATGCGCTTGACTCACTCACCAATTCGTCATATTTTCTGCTGAAAGGATGTTCATTGTGCCACCTTTCTGACGCTTACAACACTGATACAAAGCTGATTATGGCCATTCCCTCTGTCTTCAGCCAGGCTCATGTCGATGCCTTCTACGACTACATTGACTTTCCAACTGCATTGCGTCAGCACCGCTCCCTGGAAGACCCAGAAAAGGACATACATTTTCTTACGCAGCTGCATGTCCACATGATAGCAGCTATCCCATATGACAATCTATGGCTGCATTATGATCCCACTCACCGAGTCGATATCACTGCCCTGGGCAACTTTGATAAGATTGTCACACAAGCTCGCGGTCGTGGCAGTTACTGCATGGGTAATCATATCCTCCTGAACCACGTCCTTCGCTTCCTGCAATTCCCGGCTTATCTTGGCCCAGCCCGGACGAGGCCACGAGTCAATTCTATTCCGCAAGGCGAATTTCCTGGCTGGATCCACCTCGTGAACATCATCACGCTTTCTGATGGCCAGGTATGGACGATGGATGTAGGTTTTGGGGGTGATGGGCCTACGAAACCTATGCCACTTATCCATGATAAACCACAGATCAATCTTGGCAGCCAGGAGGTGCGCCTTATCCGTGATTGGATCCCTACCCAACTACATCGTACAGAAGCGAGTAAGCTCTGGATCTACGAGTACCGCAACGCGAGAGACAAGGCGTGGAACTCCTTCTACGCTTTCTCTGAGACGGAAGCGATGGAAGCTGACTTCCATGTCATCAATCATTTCACTGGGACGGCCCCGGACAGCCATCACACTGTCACACAACTGCTTGTTAAGTTCTTGAGACAAGAGAAAAAGGATGGTTCAGGTGACCAAGAGATTTATGGCAAGCGCATGCTGGTCAATGCAATCGTCAAGGAGAATCTTGGCGGTAAAACAAGGATTGTGGAGGAGTGTAAAACAGAAGAGGATAGAATTCGGGTCTTGAAGGAATGGTTCGGCATCACGCTGCTAAAGCAAGAAAGGGAAGCAATCAAAGACTGGGCGACTGAGCTGAAAACTGGTGTGTAGATACTTTCCCAATTGATTCGCGCATTGATTTAGACTAAAGCGAATAAATAATGGAACAACTTTCTACACGTAATTTTTAGTATCATGGTTTGTTCTGGTTCTTGCCACCTAATCACACCACAGATATAGCTAAATTGCTATCAAGAACTCGTACGACTATCCCTATAGCTTGCTGTTCGAAAAGAGGGGGCTACTGGGGCACGCTCCTCTATTTCTCATTATACTAGTAGCTAGTGACTAATGACTATTGACCATGTAGCGAAGTAAAAGAGCTTCATTTGTGTGATTGACTGGCTTTCTCCATTTTCGCCAATTTGCACTGGATATGATGGAGCCAAGTTTTTGAAGCCAGTCTCGCTTCAAGTCACATTGTTTCTCGTCTATATGCAACCCCCTTCTTCATCGCCTATAGCACACCTCGTATTTTCCCAATCACGGTCCTGTTCTTTTCAGTTTTCGGCAACTGTCCTTCTCATTCCTTTACATCTGTTAATAGGCAAGAGTCTATAAATCCTGGCGATGAAGCTTCATCTCCTCTCAGTAACTCTACATCGATGTACGTAGGGTTCTATGCGAGCCATTTATTGAAGAGCGTTCTGTGTTGTTTTAGTGCCAACATTTCCCCACCAATGGGCTGATGGTTGATTAGGGCCAGGTAGTGACCGGAGCTGCATGTTTTGCAAGCGCTGTCTAAAACCAGTCTCCGTTTTACGGAGACCCAAACAGACAATGCCTAGGAAGTGTTTGAACCTGAACCCAAATTTCGCAGCGGCATCTTCCTCATGGTCCGAAAGGGTACTACTATGGATTCCACTGCAGCCAGGACCTTTGGAGATAAGAGGCTTGCTAGCGTCTTACGAGTACGAAGCAACACGCATGATTCCAGCAATAATCATGTTGCTGTCTTACCTATCTGCTAAGCTATTCATGTAGAGCAAATCGTGTGTGGGATACTGACTGCAAACAAGAAAACTCTGAACCACGACACTGAGGGTGTTTTCGTGTACAACTCAACTGGTATATACACATCCGTGTTAGTTCAGACTCACAATATATTAAGTGCAATAGCCAAAGCACTGTGCATCAGCTAGATCTTCAAGACCCTGTAAGATCTTCCTTCAGCGTTTTTGTTGTAACTGTCCACTGCAGTGATGACGAAAAATCGCTCGATGCAATTGGTGGTAAATGCTCATGACCTTGAATGGCAAGACATAAAGTCAAAGCTAGAGACTTTCTAATACTCCACTTAGCACCAAGATTTCTGTGTCAAGCTGACTTCAAAAATGGACAGTACCGTGTAAAGAAAGATTCAGGTGCATGGGGATGTTTACTAGTATTGGCAGTAGGACCAGCATGGCTTTCACGATTGAGCAAGAGTTTAAATATTTTTTATCGTCATATCATACCAAGGCTGTATCAAAAAGAAGCAAAACTACTGAACAGAAAGCAACCCGATTTCTTTATGTCTCTCTTGCATACTCATTCGTTGGGAGCATAGCCTGAGGCGTCCCGAAACCTTTTCAATCGTCAAGATGCATGCACGACAGACCTACACACAATGCATGAAGGCAAGAAGTAATATACAAAAAAAATGAAAAAAAGGGGTAGCGTGACTCTCTAAACAAGGCTTGCAAGATTTGTGCCAGCGGCTGGCTACTTATTTCGGTATATGTCGTCTGCACAGGGACCTGCTATCGCTGATCGAGGCACATCATTCGAGATCACAAGCTGACGCACAAGAGCACGAAGCAGAAAAATAGTTGTGATTGAGAACACTTCAAGGCCATAATGTTTTCTTAACTGGATGCTTCCCTTACTCATGGCTGTGGTAGGATGTTCCTGCTTTACAAACTGAAGGCCTTCCTGATCTTGTGATATTGAGCCGTGTTCCGTCTAGAGATATGATTCCTACTTATTTCGCAGTACATAAGGTCCTATTTATCACCATTTGTACCGTAGAGTTCGAAATTTAGGGGTGGAGTAATCCATTTGCTTGAAGTCAAGCTCATTTATGGCGGCAGTTAGGTGTTTGATGGAGGAGGTGCTCGCTTTATCTTCACTTCACCACGGCGGCACGTTGCAAGGTTTCGGCCCACGGCAGCTTGTTTGTCTTTTTTCGGCTGACTTCCTCGTCAGACTCAGTCATACCTTCCACCAAAATTTCGCCATCCTCTGGGAAGCCTTTCAGTTGACAGTCAAGTATACAACAATACTATTCAATCAGCATGCAAAGTGTGAATCCATGCAACTCATTTCTAGGGCATCACTAACAGGTCAACAGCATAATGACAGTTCCAGTTGAACTCTCCATTGTCGACGATATACCGCTTGAGAGGCGTCTCGAGATCGAACGAGCCGTTCAGGTACAGCATGTCGACACCAAAAAATTTGCAGAGGAACAAGCTCGCGAACAAGAGACTGTCTACCACCACGAAAGGTTGAGTGAGCAGCATAGATGTTAGTTCGTCGTCCCAAAACTCACTCACTCAAACACTCTAACGTGGGACAGCAACGAAGGATATAGACAGATCACTATTACACACGCCACGGACGGTTACCACATGTACCCCTAAGTCGCCAGTTGCAGGTGCCGCGCGTTCCACAGTAGATGAAGTATCCATCCTGCCAAGACTAGGTAGATGGCAGAGGACAAAGGAGTTCTTCCGTCCCGGGTTGCGCAATAAGCGCATCGCAGAGGAGTTTGCTGCTGCCGAGCGCCTCACACCAAATGACGAGGAGCCTACGGAGCAGCCATTATTTCCAAAAAAGGGTGTGCTCATGCTCAAGGAGCGCCAGGACAGGCTGCTACCTGCAAAACCTATTGGCGAAGAGCTCGATGTGGACATGACGCAAAAGGACGACGAGGAAATCACTGTACGGCCACGTCTATTTGATATCCAGCAGCACTGGTATGGTCCGCGCGTAGCAGTAGACGCTCAGGTCCATGAGAAGCAAGCAGATGAACAGTCTGTAGATGACCTAACTGCCAAAGTAACGGAAGAGGCTATCGCAGCAGCCGACTCTCCGGGTAACCGACGGTCGCCCCGCCTACCATTGCCAGCAGAGTGGATTGCGAACAAGCCTGAGCCCTCGAAGGCGGTAGGCTCCAGTGCTGTACAGACAGCTTCGGCACCATATTATATGACCTTCCTTATTCTTCCAGACTTGTCGTCCCCGGGTCTACCACTTCCCAATTTGTCGATGCCAGGTGTCAGGCCAGCCAAGGCTCAGAGGGATGCGGACGAAGCGTTAGATGGCGCATAGTTGGCACTGAGATCAGACAAATGACTCGGCGGTAAAATTGGATTGGACAGGATGTCTTGGGCTACAGGTATATTGGGAGGGAAGCGTGAAGGCAGCATGATGGCAGCGTGATGGCAATGTGTTGGCAGTGTCCGTTGCAGCTTGCCTGACCGACAGAGAGGACGCCAACACAAATAATGCACGATGATCATTAATATGCGTTGAACGACCACCAGATTTTTGACTTGCTCCAGCATATAATCTGATCTACCACCACAATGCTATCATCCCACACGTGAACATACGCGCATGCGACAGCAGCGAATAGGAGACGATCGCCTGAGTACGCTTTGACAAAGTGACATTTCATCTAAGCGATGTTGAAGACCCCTGGTCAGAATACGAACAAAGGTATGGCCAGATCATGACCAAAGCATCCGCAAAGCATCGACAAGGCCTCTACAAGGCACTCGCAACAAGAGGTCCACAAAGCATCTACAAAGCATCTACAAAGCATCCACAAGACATCGACATCGACAAAGCAATGACAAGACGTCGACAACGCATCGATAAAACATCGACAAAGCATGGTACTTCAACGCATACTGCAGGTCGCAAGTAAAATGCACCCGCCATTTTGAGCATGGAGACCAAGCGCCCCACGCCGATAAGAGCCGCAAGCCGTTCGGTCTGCCTCGCTCTGGCCTTGAAAATCTTCTCACCTGCGGCCACCTCTCCGCAACCGATACCGGCAGAAATGTCATGAGAATCTCAACCGAGACTGGAGTGGAGAATTACTGCTGTCACGCAAAACGATTGATTTGGGGGTGTTGTCAGTTTAAGAGCGACTGAGTCTGGGTATATGCGGCTCAGACTGAACTCATATAGACGTGGAACCGATCGCAGGGGGGTTTGTGCACGGGAAGCTAGCGATATGAGGTGCAGTGTGTTCTGAATGCAAGCACTGAGTGTGGGGAAGCTGGCAACATGGTCACGATGGTCACGATGGTCACGATGCCCACGATGGTTGGGATGAAACCTGAGAGAGTGTGAAGTAACAGGGAAAGAGACCTGATTCTTGACTTGAGGCTTTGTAGAACGATGAAGGTATTTGTCGATGACGAAGGACAATGACGTCCTGCCGAGCAGCTACACAAGACCCCCTCCCCCAGCTGACAGGACCCTCCAACCTTCTGGAAGACGCACCATCAGCAAGATCTCAGCGCCAGTCGACAATGGGGCGCTATCTTCTCCAGGAACAGCTGCAGTCATGGCCCAATCATAAAAGCTCCGGTTGCAGGCCGATTGGGGCCAGTTGTAGCGTCGTCAGTCTGGAGCAGTATGGGGCAAGATTAGGTTGACCGACACAAGCCGAGCACCGCTCGCAACATCGTGGGTGTCCCTTGGGAGACCCTGAATGTGGTCTGAAGTATATATGGGGTCAAGCACGCTTCTGATGGTCACTTGACCGCCAAGCTGCTCCTGAGGTATTATTTGAAGACCAGAGGAAATCTTGCGAATTCACATCACATTACCGCCGTCAACTCCAACCACTGGACCATCATCAGGGCTGCCACTTGGACTACCACCGCCTACTGTCACAAGATATTGCCATAACATATTGCAACAACATATCAACATTGGCATTGGAAGTCATACACATATAACTCCAGGATGGGCTTCCGCTTCCAGCAGGTCCAGCGCCTTCAGCGTCTCACATTTGCACCAACATCCAAGATCCTGGCTCGAAATGTCCACCAGAGCTCCCGCCACAACACTGCCATCCAAGGGCCAGCACCTACATCACCGCCCACACAGCTCCTTTCCTCAAAGACATACAGCCAGGGGTCAAAATCGAAATCTGTCCTTGCCCGTCTCCCCACGTCCTCGGTCGCCCGTTCATACTTGATTACTGCCATGTCCTCCTCGCCCGCGCTTCTTGGGCTGACATTTGCTGTTCTACGGAAGATGCTCGACTCGAAGAACTACCTGATGGATGTAGAGCGCAACCCTATCATCAGGGCGCTGCTGAAGAGCACCTTCTATGCACAATTCTGCGCAGGAGACAAGGCCCACGAGGTAAAGCCCAACCTAGCTGCTGCACGATCAGTGCTCGGGTACGACGGGGTCATCATTGAGTACGCTCTCGAAGTGCTGGGTGGGAGCCAGCCCACTGCTGCAGAGACTGCCGCAGAGATCGAAGTCTGGCGCAAGGGCATGATGAAGAGTGTTGAGATGGCCAGCGAGGGCGATTTCATCGGCCTGAAGTAAGCAGCTACCCCTTTCTTCCTAGGTATGTTCCAACTGACTCATTGCCAGGTGGTCTGGCCTTGGTCGTCACGCACTCCACCTTCTCCAGAACCAGCAGGACGCCACCCCCGAGATGTGGGCCGCCATCACTGAGGCTTGCGATGCCGCCGCCGCAAAGGGTGTGTGCCTGCTCCCCGGTGCCGAGGAAGAAATCACCAACATTGGCCTGGAAAAGTGGACTACTGCCCTGCAAAAGAAGTACAACACCAAAGAGTACGGTCGCGCCCTCATCTACACCACCTACCAATGCTACCTGCGCGCCATACCATCCCGCATCGCCCAACATCTCGAGAAGGCATCCAGGGAAGGCTACATCGCCGGCGTCAAACTCGTGCGTGGCGCGTACCTCAACTCTGAAGCACCGGGCACCTGCTTCGACACGAAAGAGGGCACCGATGCATGCTATGACGCCTGCGCCGCCACAGTCCTGCAGCAGCAATGGTCATCCTCCATCGCACCCAGCGACCCCTCAATCCCCTTCCCCGCTGTCAACATTGTGCTTGCAACGCACAATCTTGCTACCATTCAAGCTGCCAAAGCCATCCGCGCGTCTCAGATGCTCGTCACTGCCCCAGAGAACCTGCCGCGCTTGACGTATGCGCAGTTGCAGGGCATGGCTGATGAGATTAGTCAGAGTCTTGTGCAGGATCCTACTATGAAGGCGGATTCCGAAGCGAGGGTCGTCAAGCTGCTTGCTTGGGGAACAATGACAGAATGCCTCAACTTCCTGATCAGGCGCGCAGCGGAGAACAAGGAGGCAAGCTTCCGCACAGAGGATACAAGAAAGGCTATGGGTGCGGAGCTGTGGAGGCGTATGAAGGGTGTTTTCGGTCTCGCCTAGTTGGGCGAACGAGCGACGATGATCTCCGATCTTTGATCTTTTATGTACTTTTGTTGGGCACGTTTGGTTGCAAAGCATAGCATGGCGTTTGGGGTCCCCTAGGCGTGGGGGGGGGGGGGGGGGGGGGGGGGGGGCGGGCGGGGGGGGGGGGGGGGGGGGGGGGGGGGGGGGGGGGGGGGCCACCCCCCCGCCCGCGCGCCGCGGC
>JALRMI010000309.1:0-35927 GCA_026120165.1 Leptosphaerulina australis
TTCTAGAGATATTAAGCCTTAGATTATTGATTTTCCTAGTAAAATCGGGTGACTAATTCGCTTGTCTGACTAATTCGCTTGTCAAGTACGTTATATGTTGTCTAGTGCACAAGGACTTGGTGTCTCTGATATAGAGCATTTATGGATATAATGGCATTGTACGATCCACACCATAGTAATCTCGAATACTCAACTGGCAAAGGACTTACTTAGATGGCCAACGCGTCTCACTTCGAGCATACTTGTTGAGAAGCAACACAAAGCCAAACTTTCTTTTTTCGATGTTCCTGAAAATTTGTAGTGGGATTTTATTTCTGTCGCTGTGTTACCTCAGGCATGTGCGCGCGATATGTGCGATCGTTCGAGGATCTTTTGGTCTTTTTATGGAGCACTCAGTCGAACACAAGTATCCAGAGGTACTATTCTTCCTCGTGCCATCGGATTCTGAGAATAACGTCCCGGCATTGGCCTACTACATCGGTTCGCGCGTGCTTCGAAACATCACTCGTGATGGTGTGGTACAAAGAGTGCTGAGACCCCATGTGGAGTATACATTTGCCCTCAAGATACACTAGAGCAAGTTGAATTTGGCACTGACCAAGAGGTGATATCGTTGTAAGATGAGTTATTGGCATGGGTGTTTTGTCAATGCCCGACAATCAAACCCTCGGAGTGAACTCTCCTGCTGCACATGTGTTGGTGGCTAAATGTAAGACTAACAACAGTGTAGTGAAGCGCTCCGCTAGGTACCTGGAGAACCAGGCAAAGGTCAGCTGGTGCGGTCAATAGAGACGTGGTTATGAGCGAACAAATTGATATGTTTGATTGTTCGATAGTTGGAACGACCAACTGTGCAGTAATTACTGTAATTGCAAATCTAGCCAGCACAACACCTGCCGTCCACGGCCCACTTCGGGCCTAACTTTACATTCAATACGAAGCCATAATCCTTCAAAAGTGAGGCTGTTACACTGCACCCATCCTACGCCCAGGCTTTACGTTATGCGCATGAAACCATCGCGCGAGTAGCTACGAGTAGTCTCTTACACTGATAGTCGTTCCCACTTCTTAACACAGCTCACCTTCCAAATGTAGTCACGCTCCCAAATGTAGTCACGCTCCCTTTGGGACTCTGTCAGCCTATCACGCCACTCTTCGTTTCAAACCTCTGAGTCTCGATATCTTTTTCATCGCCATTCGAACTCTTTAGCAGACAGACCGTGCCGTTACCATGTCGCAACCAGGCCCCCTTCCTTGGCGATCGTCTCGCGTAGAAACTCAGCCCCATATCCCTAACCCATTATTCGTGGGGGGAAGCGAAAGGGTGCCCTTGCATATCTGAGCGTTAGTAATTACACACGAAACGATCCAGGGCAATATTGCCAGCACACCTGTTCCTGGTCGCTTAGAATGTGTGGAGCCGGGATGGGCAAAAAGGAAACCAAGCCTCAGTTGCAATCCTTCAATGCTGCTTGCGTATTCCTCGGGGCTGGTCGCAGTAGAGAAACGAATGCGAGAGTACGCTCGAAATGCACTAGCAGCCCTTGAGGGCTCCTGTTTGCCGAGCTAATGCATTACGTTCTGTTAACTGTTGGACTGTTCAATACCTACCAACTATTAGGCGCTTTGTACTTTTGCCAGGGTACGTGCATTCAGCATTGAACATTAGTGGCGGTTACACCTGCCGGAACCCGGTGAAAAGTCGGTAAAATCATGTCCTAGGACATGAATCTTATGAAGCATGCAGCGAGGAGGTGCTAAGTAAGGCAATACTGGCAGGGCCTGATACTGCTTGTCACATGGAGGATGTGCGGTCTTACAGCAAAGGCATAGCAGGAAGATCGATGAGGAAGTTGGAGAACAGATGATACATGCCATTGCGGTAATTGTGACGTGATACGTAAATTCTTATGTTTTCCTACTCACGCGTTGAGGTAATGGCTGAAGTTTGACATCTTCGGAATATCTTCCATGGCTACCCGCGGTCTCCTCGCTTCTTCATTCGATGCAGACTTGCAATATTTGACCCGGGTTGGTGCCCTGAGCCCAAATACACATTGTTCGCAGGTGGTCTCGGCCATGAGGGAATCAGTTGCCTCTGTAACAGTGTTATGTCTGTGTGACGGACGCTATCTCTCTTCTTTTGAAGCGAATGAGGCAGTACAATACCACTTCAGTAGCTCAGTGAATTACAGGTTCTGGACCCTCTGGTGGCAGCGGGCCATCGCATAGACAGATCTAACAACTGTGCCACAAACGTTCACACGTTGTGGCGTGGGCAGAGGGCGGGGGAGCGACATTGGTGCGATAGGCGGAGGAATCTATCTCACATTGTAAGCCAAGGCTTCAATTCAGTTGTTGCATCGCGGGGTCGTTGCGGATTTAAATGCCCCACGTTCGTAAACGTTTGAGCAAATGCATTTGACATACCCGAATTGAATAATCCAAAAGCGGGTTAGCATCCTTACCGTACGATACAGGTCAAAGGCCAGATGAGAGGCCTCGTACCGCGGAGCGTTAGGCACGGGAAGTTGGGAGCGGGATGTTGAAAAATGAACATTTCGACTCTTGCACTGTGAGCAAGGAACAAGAGATCCTGATAATCGCATGAGGAAAGCGGGTCGCGACCGCAGCTTCTCCTGTGCAAGAGAGTAGATTGGTCTGGCACTGTGCACACCTTGGGCTCAATTTACCGAGTATCTGGTATTTTCGATACTTTGGAGTCTCAAACGAACAGGCTGAGATTTGTACAGGTTCCACAAAAACCAAGTGTGGATCAACGGCTATCGCCACTGTTGTCTGTATAAAGCCTGTGTTTCTGAGCATTCGTCTATTCGATCACAATGCAAGGAATTACTCCGGAACCATCACGGGAGAGCCCTCGTAAGCAAGGTAATGAGTTGCACAATGCAGCATGGATATTCCCGGGCGGTAGGATTTGGGTGGAAGATTTCTACGCCGGCAGGTTGCGAGAGCCGCAAAGTCTCGGCGTGCGTTCCGGATATGATAACATGTCCTAGCGGCTTGAGCATGATTGGCCGGGGAACCAAGGTGCTGCTCCCGCAGCATTGATAGAAGATTGTCGGAACGCCAACTTCATTATGGAATGGAATTCCGTAGATGCCCACAAAAGTTGACACCACTCAGTTTTCCGCACTGAAGCTTGGGGGGACCGTAGTCGAACGCGCGCGAGCAATGAATCAAAGGCGGACAAACAGCGGTAGTGGAAGTTCACGGCCATAGCGCCGGCTTGTTGTCGAGTATTGGACGAAGGATGTGTCTGTGTGAGATGCTGGTGTTCCGCAAACCAGGATCATGGCTATCTCGACGTCTCTGCAGGGACTTAGGAGCATAAGCTACGAACCTCTGGTCTGAGATCTTTTATGGCTTACATCGTTTGCCAAGCCTCGTTTGCTCAGACGTAAGATATTGGTGGTTCAGTTCCTGGCGTCTCAGCCACAATTTCCATTCAGGGGTTTACTGTTTGTCAGAGCTGCACTGCCGTCTTAATGCAGCATGCGGGAGTGAACGAGCCTGGAGTCACTGCGCGACGGGCGGAATATGTGGATCGAGGCGCTTGGGTAAAGGTCGTTGTTTTTGGCGTTTACCTGCAGGCAACGCTAACGTGTTCCACGCGCGACCATCGCGGCTAAAAGCAAGGGACCGGCATTGGTCGCCTGCTGGCGGCTGCACAGCGCCTGGCTCGGTTCGTTACCCGATCACATCTGACAGGCGAACGCGCGGGTGCGCTTGTGGCTGGCGTGGACGGAATAACATGTGACACTGCATAGAACATTACGAAGGTATTTCCACAGAGCTCACGTGGCAGCTAGTTTATACTCGGCCGCCGATATTGACCCTGCGAGTAGTGCGAGGCTCAATCAATTGCTGAACAAGCTATCGCCGAGATAGGCAGCATCTGCGAGCGGATTGCGGGATCATCCAGTCTACAGTCAAATGCTCCGACGGTTTGGACGCAGTTAATACTGCGTGTCGAACACTGAGAAAGTAGTGGCCAACGAGAACGCTAGTCTGACGGGATCTATCACCTATCAGAGAGTCCTGATGAGCCGAATTGTGGATAATGCTACCAGGGTGACGATCGACATACCCACAATGCACGGTGTGTGGCCAGTCTAAGGTCTTCTCTGGCTAGTGTGTGGTGCAATTGACTACGCACTTTTCAGTTTGCAGCATGAATGATGATTGGCAGTCTCTGTTGGTACTCTTCATGTATCCTTTGCTGAACATGCGGGATGTATCTACAGCGTTCAAGAAATTTGGAGTTGTGGAATGTGAGTGACTATGTTTCAATCATTGCACTGGTCGAGCTGGAAACTCAACGGCCACGTGCTGCAGTATGATACACAAATAACCCTCGTTGGTAGCAGATCCAGCGATTGTCACTGTGGGGATGGTCTCATGGCGATCGAGTCTACGATACTGGGGACAATAGCTGACCGGTATGTCCAGGGGCTTGTGAAGCGAGACTGTTGGGGTGCCCTCTATACACTCTTCCCACGACATGGCATTGCATCGAGGAGTGGTATCCTCGCAAATGCGATGCAGAGATCGCCACTCGGCAAGACGAGTGTGTGGGGTTGGAATGGATCAGGTTGATCCAATTGCGAAAGCATGACAGATTTTCGAGTCATATTTGTTAGGCCATTTAAAGACGGCTGAGTCGCAAGTTTGGCTGCCACTGCATGGCTGTAGCGTAAGGCTGGCCTACAGTCGCTGCAAAACAGTCCATATCTGTGTAGTCTGGGGTGAGCACAGAGCAGCGATGGGCGCAGTTCACTGATCAGGAGATTCTAACAGAAAGCAGCCAGCGGGCGGTAGCGGCAGGGCGGCAGTGGACGGGAAAATGCCAACTGTTCTTGCGGGCCCACGTCAGGCTGACCAGCCAATCGAGTGCTTAGACAATGGTCAAAAGGTACCTCTATGCTCTCGCGTGCAGTACCACAGTACTACTAGGCTCCAAGGGTGGGTATGAAGCCTGCTGAGAGCATCGCCCAGACAGATACAGCAGGTCGTACTGGCAGAGGGTAGAGTGTGATTGCAGAGTGTCTCAGTTGTAATGGTCTGGTTATTCGATCCGACACGACACGACACGACATAGCACAGCACAACACAACCGGCCCGAGTGATGCGAAACTTCACACGCCTCGGTAGGAGAAGCAAATTGCGGAGCCGGTGAGGCAGTGAGCACCGACACCAAGATGCATGGAGGTTACCAATGCGTGCCCTGTCCCGCAGCCTGCTTCAGATCGCAGTCATGTGAACCCAGAAGCTCTAGTTCTGCTCAGAGCTCGCGTTTCCCGCCAAAAATTAATCGGGTAATCAGAAGATGATCCGTAGGAAGCGCGTTGGTCAATCCGCGTACAGCGCTGCGAAGGAGCAGTTCGTTGGGGCGGCAATAGCGCGCAGGCGGGGTGTAATTTGGACCACACTGTTGGGTCAAGCAGCGGATGAAATGTGTTGCAGTGGTCATGCAAGACTTCAGGAAAGTATATCCCAAAAGAAAAGAGGTGCGTCAACAGGTTAGTTCGAATTGAGAGGGATACTTAGGTTCGGTGTCAAGAACTATGAAGGTTGTGACGTGCTGGACCTACTATACGCTAACGGAGCGGAACCGATATGGCCCCGGTGTCGATAAGAAAGGCCAGATGCCCATCAACCAAGCACCCGTTAGAATACTCGATCCAGTATGAAATAGGAAAAGGCGATATGTTGCAAAACGGGTCGGTGGACAGCGTGGTACCATTTTCGGCTTTAGAGACAGAACGTTAGCTAGTGAGCAGGGGTGGCAGCAGCCGCCTCCCCTGCCGCAAAGACGGATATGGAGCGGAGTGAACCATGGAAGAAAAGGCAGGTAATATAGCCAGCAAAAGAGCTTTTTGCGCCTAATTACTGTAAAGTGGCACCCAATGCCCGTGCCACGAAAAGAGCGTGTTACTGCCCAGTCAGGATGAGACATTCATGTGAAGGCTGCAAGTGTTGTGCAGAATTTAAGCGCCTGCCGCTGGCAAATTCGCGCAGCGATATCCTGTCCCATCTTAGTCTGCCCGGTATGCGTCTCTTGGCATATGTACGCCAACTATCCCCGTATGGAGCTTGTTGACCGCATTTGTGCTGAAATCGTTGTGGTCAGTGCTAGGATGAATTGTGCAGAGTTTGGCCTCATGACCGCGCTCGAATAGAACTTCAGCGGCTCGATTGGTATTAAATAAACATTTGATTGAAATCGTCTTGAGTCACTGGCATAATGCGGTAAGGCTCGCGGAAACAACATGCATGCGGCATCTATGGGTAAAGGTATACAAAAGAATAGAAGAAAGGAAAGCTCCCAATGTAGGTCTGTGTACTACCTGTAATGCTGCAACGCCTTGGAACAGTACCAACTAGCAAAATACCACCCGATAACTAGAAGCTAAATGCAAAAAAAATCAAAGCAACGCTACAATGCAGGATAACGAATGATGCTCAAATGTTACCACCCACGCTCAGAATACAACGTTTCATAAAGCATCCCCATTTATAAGCGCGCACCGACATATGCATCGTTTCGGTAGTGCGACACCATCGGGTCCGCGGCAGATAGTTCTCTGCGTCTAGAGCAGCCATCTTCTTCATGTCTAGCGGATGATTAGCGGCCGAAGCGTATCTTGGGTAGTGGGTATGCTCACCTTGAGCATGTGTCCTTCCGCGCAAACATGGAAGGGCACTTGCGACATTTCCATGGCTTCTCTTTTAGGTGAACACTGTTTTCATGTCTGTTCAAGTCGGTTTTTCGGACAAACTCCTTTCGACAACCAGCCCACTGGCAAACATGCTCCTTCTTGCGATTGTCATCATGAGTGAGCATGTGTTGTTTGAAGTTATATTGACGGGCGAAGCCTTTATCAGGGCAGCGCGGACAGCGGTACTGAGCTCTGCTGGGTTCGGTCTGCCTCCGATTGCGCCCACGCTGTCGGTGTACATTAGTGGCAGGAAAATCCTGGTGTGAACCAGTGCTCCTTTCCCTAGATGATCGACCGTAGATATGATTCTCGTGCTCTGGTCCAGATGTAGGTTCAAGCCTGGCCGTTTCTGCTGGCCCATATGTATTGTCGTAAGGGATAATAGCACTGTCGAGTCTCTCAGGTGCAACCGTTATCGGATGCTGTCGCGACGATGGTAGTGTTGGCTCGTTGTGACCGTAGCGTGTATCTATAGCCCACCCATTGCTCTCAAGCCTTACTGTATTCATTCCATGGCTCATCTCATGGTAGGAGTTCTCAGAGTTAGTTTGAGAGTACACAGGTACCATTGTGACAGATGATGACGATGATCGAGGCGACAACTGTGCCGTATTCCAGGATTGTGGTGACCGAATAATCGGGTGCTCGAATGCCCCTGAGGACCATGGATCCGCAATTGCCTGTGTCATGAGAGGAGACGCACCACTCGAGACGTGGCCAGACCAGGAATCTGAAGGTGAAGGTGATGGAGGTAGAGTTGTGGGGACTTGATGGTGGTAGTTGTAGACTCCAAGGCCTTGCGGATATCTTGACATAGAATTGTTCCGGCTTGGGGACAGGTAGGGTGGTTCAAGCAAGGAGTCGTGCCTTGATGCATGCGTTTGATAGGGTGAGTTGAAAGGAGGGGTAGGCTGCTCAGCGTACTGCATGGTGACAAAGGGGTGTTGTCAAAGAATATGAAGTCGAGTGTAATGCACAACAGTGAACGGTCTCCCTGGGGGGGGGGGGGGGGGGAGGGTCGAAAAAGCAGTGGGTATGTGTAGATGCTCCTGATAGTGGTTGACGAGTGGCACCGTAGGGCGTCCAAGCACCGGAATATATCTGCACGACGTAGGTGGTAGCAAGCCTCTACAGATCTGAGATCGGAATTCGATTTGCAGTGCTGTGGCAGTGTCTTCTCGAAGCAAGTCGTTCGAACAGTGGGCTTTTGAAGGATAAGGCAGACTCGGAAATTGTACCAGTCAAGGAAAGTCGTGGACATGGGCATGATGCGTTCCAGCCGCGAGGCGGCAGCGCCTGTTAGCGGCATAGGACCATGTTCCTGCGGAGGGCTGAGGAGGGATGGGTGTGCAAGAGTAGTAGTGCAAATTATGCAGGCTACACCCCAGCACAACTAGGGTGGCGCGCAACCGGGGTGGCCCACACAGAGAACCATACTGTCGGGAAGCGCCTGGCGGGCCGACCACAAATCAGAGTTCTGCCGTAGCTTGAGACGCAATGAACGGTGAGTGCGGTTGATCCCTTGGTGCCTGTGCTTAGATGAACTCATCCATGCGCATGCGGTTCATTGTGACAACTGCCCAGTTTCAGTTGGTGCTACCTCGATATCTACTACAAAAATGAGAAACATAACTCGCCCGAACACACCAGTTTGCATTTGCTATTGTGACGCTCTTCAAAATTGCAAATGCGTATGCTGCGGAAAACTATAAGCGCCGGCCATCAAGAGACCTCGCTCGCTTCGCGTTGCTCCTGAAGCTGAGAGACAATAGCCGTTAGTGCCTCAACTTGTGCAGTAAGGTTGATGACGAGGGTTCTGAGTTGCGTATCTGGCTCTGCCAGCCCTGTTCCTGGCTGGGTCCAACTTGTGAATTGCGCTCTTCCTGCAGTGCTAGCTGTTGCCTGAGCATCTGCTCTAAACAGATGTGGTGAATTCACCGCCAGCCGCGGAAGTCTTCTTGCTGTTGTAGGTGTCTGCGGACCACTGAACGATACGGGCCCCAAGTCACGCTTACGATAAACATCGAGTTGCTCAAAAGCCCAGATGACACCCACAAACGGTAGGTGTGTTACTTTGAGGAGCACAATGCGTGCACTTCTTAGCCGTTCAGATGGCATGATGAGCCGGAAAGGCCGTATGCAAAGTGGTATCAGGTTCTGTGAGCTATTAACCTTGCACTCATCAGCGAGAGTGACTTCTGTGACAGCATGATTCTAACAGGGCGGCCCACTCCCTTAGATGAGCCTGGGCGGCAACGTGAGGCTTGTCATTTAGCCTCAAGTTCATATCCACAACGCACCATTGAACAAACCTCACACTCTTTAGAGACTATTGGCACAACAGTGGTTCGATAAAAAGATTTGTGTTCTTCCAGACCGCAGAGGCTATGCTTTCGGCCTTATTCGCGGCCCAGCGCTTAATGCACGTTTCACAGTCCCAGGAATAGTAAAGAGGCAGAATACTCACAAGAGGCGGTAAGAAGTATGTCAATCGGTTCGAAGATGATGCTTCAAGAACATAGACCGAATAGCTGACCGTTCAAAGTGATTAGCATGCGTGAATTGACTTCGGGCGATACACTAACACGAAGAGATACTCGTCACGTGCATGCTCCAGAATCTGTGTTGCAGTCAGCCAAACTCTACAGACGACTTGGACTGTGTAGCAGCGGAAAGTAGCCATTGCTATGTGTATGGTGTTTTTTCAGGCACAGAGGCATAGCGTTGTTGGTCTTGCAACTGGTGAACGAGCTCGGACATGCAACAGATACCAGATGCAATGGGCGGCAATCTGCTAACACGAAAATTGAAAATTCTGCCTTGAAGGCTGAGGCCTGAAAAGATGGCTGTGCAGTCTATACAGTTCTTGTATTGAGCTGCTTCGCCCATACATAGAGGTGCCAAGAAAAAAAATGGAGCAACGAGAGCCAATGAAAACTGTGACCTGAAGGCACATACCTTGCTCAGTGAGTTACTCAAAAGAGATATCAAACTGGTGATGAGGAGAATGTTGGTCAAGATGATAAATATAAGCTTTGCCTGCAGTCAGTAAAACAAATCTTGAGGCTTCGGATGATAATCAGACCATAACAGGCGGACCAAAGAAGGGCGATCTATACGTTATTAGCAATGCACTCGTGAATCTAGTGGCTTCCACACATACATTTCTTGAGCAACATCTATGAATTGTTCTTGTTAGTGACATTCGAGTCGGACTGAATGTGGTTGTCATGACACACCAAAGCCAAGATAACTAGATCTACAAGTACCTGTTAGCATACGTCAACGCAATATCCAACAAGGTTCCACGCACCCAAAGAAAACCTTGATCAGAATCCAACTCTGTTGCAAAAATGTCAGCGACATGTACTGGTATCTGCTATGCATGAATTACCATTTCTTGTGGTTTGAAATGGTCGCGAGCCAGTAAAACAAAGGTCGTGAGAAAGCCTAGATCATAAGAGTCAGCATATTCCTGATGGCGTAAAGAAAGCGACATCATCATACCCAGGTACAATATTAGAACAAGTGACAGAAACTTCACAAAATCTTTGGTCTGTTGCGGGTTAGGTATGTACATGCAGCCGTTCATGGAGGCCAGCTTACCATTTCCTTCAGGCAAGGAATCTTATATGCCCATCAGTATATGGATTCTCTTTCAAGCAATCATTCGTTGACTTACCAGGGTGCCGAAGTAGGGGTTTAAGCTCAGAAGAGAGAAGATGCGTGGTACCAGAAAAAGCGCTTCTAGGCCAAGGACATCGTAAGCAAGATCAATGGTATCTTCCTCACCATTAGTCAGGCCCACCACTCGCAAGGCGCAAAATGCCATGCCAACGATAACAATACTGATGTCCCATGCCCACCAAAAATCTGATGCGTAGAAGCTCGTCTGTCCAGCATCGATCCAGTCGGCGAACTCATCATAAGCAAAACTAACTATCCACACATACAGTAGTATCTCAGGAATTGTAACTCTTTCCTGGTCTCGATGTACCAGTACTGCGTAGTAGAGAGCTAGAAAAATCGCAAAAAAGAGAGTCTCGCATATCTTAAGGTATCGTGGCACACGTAAACGAGAGAACGGATCTGCCTGCTTACGGTTATACTTTCTTGGCCGCTTGACGGAGTTAACACTGAGTGTCTCCCAGAAGACGATGTCGCCGCGCCACAGTCCATTAATGACTTTTTGTATTGGACGCTGGCTCAGAAACTTCTTCGCGCCACTTACTGCCGCAATCTCAAGGGCGGAGAGGTTCTCGCAGCGGCTTCGCAGTGATCCAAACCTCGTATTTATAACATCTTCATTACTCGTGCCAAAATAATCACCGTTGGCTACGTCAAGCAACGGTGTCTGTTCGCTAGACTGAGTGGTGCTGTTACCGTTTTGCTGTATTTGATCGGCTGAACTCGAAGATGGATCATTACCAGGAGATTGCGCGGCTGGTAATTCGAGTAGCAGAAAGTCGATAACGTCACGGTCAGAGAGGCTATTGAGGAACTGCCATGCCACAAATTCACAGGCATAGCCTCTTGCTTGGTTGACGCCTGGCTCGTCACTGGTCTCCTCGAGAGCTGCGAAGTGACCTTTCAAGGCTCTGATCCACATCAGCGCCTCACTATTCCTCAGGAATATGCCGTCGGCTCAGTTATTCTACTCACAGAAGTGCAGACACCAAAGCTGGATGGTGCACCTGATTCGAGAGGTGGTTTATTAAAGGATGCAGTGCAGACCCATGTTGGCTTGTGCGAAAGTCTTCAAAGCTGTGAGGGAGTTTAATGATACGTTCGAAGTATCTAGCTCTATCTTAGCTGTTGTCGTGTCTTTATTCCAGTGCTTCGAACTTACTGGCTCAGCTTATCCACTAAGTCTGCAAAGCCTTCAGTGCCGTCTATCTTGGGAATCTTAGCATCATCAATCGGCCACATCGATACGGGTAGCGGCGACATCTTCAACGTGTCTTTTTGACGCGTTTGAAGAATTCATCATCGAAAGTCGCGCAAAAGACGTGTGGGCCCTTATCATTGCGCTTGTGGAGCGCGATCGAAGTGGCAGACGCCGAGACGTCATAGCTTCTTAGCACAGACCCTCGTTCCCTCCCACTCCCAGTGTTTGTGGAGTTTGTTAAATTTCAGGTCATGTATGCGGCATCAGAACTTCAATGACGCCTGGCAGCCTTTGATCACCACTAACTACAGTTGTTTGACTTACGAGCAATGACCCATGAAGCTGACTTCTGCGGCGACCGGCTGCGTCTCTCAGCGTTTCTTCGTGTCGCTGATGGCGTGCCAAAGCGACCAACACGCTTCAAGCGCCGCACACGGCCTGTTGAAGCTACTGGAGCATCCAGGCACAACCAGTCTGCCCCTACTGACAATCCTCCAGTTGGAAGGCACGTATATGGAGAGCTTCTGATCGACTCGTCAGTATTTGATATTGCACGTTCAGCAACGTCAGATGAAGCTTTGGTAGGGACCATGAGAGGTAGCAGGAGCCAGAGAGATCACGGACCACCCGGTTCTGTTCAAATCGAATCCACTCCACAGGCAAAGAATTTCACTGGCGCTGCAGCTACTGCGAAGTCACATGTGGAATCTCGCAAAACACCAAGCACTTGGGGAAGGCGGCGACTACCTGTGAACGAACTTGTTCTGTTGCGAACCACGTCCTCAGATGGCCTGCCCCAACCGAGTGTGAGACTACTCACTAAGGTAGATTCCTTTGTATCGGGCTGACCACCGCGTTCTATAGGATACAGACCAGGTCTTCGCCGCCCCTGCAGCTGCTGTTGACGCTATCGAAGACAACCAGTTAGTCTCATGCGCGCCATTTAGCACTCTGTCTAGGTCACGTGTGCTTCACCGAGTACAGAAATCCAACACGATAAGAATGTCCAAGTATCGCTCAATAAAGAGCCCAGCGTTTCTCTTGCAAGCGCAATCCGGCAATTCCCATTTAGCACGACGAAATGGAGCGCGTAGGAAGATTCCCAGATCTGGTTTCTCGATCGGTTCTGACGGATTCGTTGGCACGGAGCTCATCATTCAGCACGCCAAAAGACCTATTCGGCCTCGAGCCAAAAACGCATGGACGAAGAAGAGCACAGCAGCTTCAGAAGAACTTACACTGGCGTGCGGTCATTTGCCGGCGCCTTTAGTCGAGCACCATGCGAGCGTTCTGCAACAGTCGAGCCAGAACTTACACAGCGGTGATCACACGCAAATTCCAGCTCATATCGACAGACACGAGACACAGCCGTTATCGCAACGCGCGGTAACGAAAATTCGAGGGGCAATGAGTGATAGAGAAGCCAGAAAACGCCGCTACAATGACATGCAACATCACGAAAACTTGGTTCGTTGCCAGCTTTCTGGCATCACAGCACCTGCTAGAGGCGTCTCAGAAAATTCGAGTTCTGAATATTCTAGCGAACAACACGCTCAGAGCACCGAAGACGACATTGCGCATGATGCTATCCCATCACCACACAGTGTATCGCTAGCTCGTCTGCCTACCTCTCACGAAGTTACACACTATATTGAAAGTCCAGTGTACAGCCTTGACGCGACCGCTCGATCGGACAGTTGCGATGAGGAATTCTGGTCACAATATCCGGGAATGGAAAGCAGTGATGTGTGTTGGTTTCCCGAGGGCGTTGCAATGGGTTCGTTGTAATTCATGTAAGCAGGTCTGAAAGACAAGAGCCATTAAGATATACACCAGCTAACCATTGGATCTCTGTAACCCTACTCCTACACTTGTCAGTTTTCACATGCTCATGTATGAAAAACAATCGCGATCTGCGCCGCCCATAATATTTAATCTAACTGCCTAACATACAGCCAAGACAACATAGTTCGGGTTCGCGAAAATATAATATCCTATAGCTCAGGCATTCTCTGGAAGCCACAGGGCCACTGGAGTTAAGAGCGAAGTAGGTTTTATCTATAGAAACCATAATTGACAACTATCAATTTTACATCTCAACCTCTGGCGAGTTTGTTACTCGCATCCCCAAACCGCTCAATAGCAAAGCGCTGAATGGTAAGGCAATCAACAATTTTCGATAAAGCGACTCGACTTTATAGATATAATAAGCTCATTTCGATTACAATCAGCACTTTCGCGAGTGTTGTTTTCGAGTGAATTTAGATGGGATGCACACACCAGATCGACCCACTTGGCATCGCCGTTTCGTACTACGGGCTACGCGTTGGTCGAGCGTCTAGTGCGACCACTACCGACACGTCAAACACAAGACCTCCTGTACTTAGAAACAATGCCTCGCCTGGTTCTGTGTCATTTCTGATGTTAGAGGCCCGGGGTCTCGATACTGATTGATAATGGTGCGGTAAGGTATATATGGAGAGCTGCGTCGCTTGCGACCTCCACTGCTCTTGCATATTCACGCCCTTCTCCGTGGGCGGAATCCCAACGTCTGCCCGACATACACATCATTGACATCAAGATTTGACCTTTTAGCATTATGGCGTCGCCGGGTGGCATGCCTCCTTCCATGGTAGGTTGACAGACGCAGAGGCGGAGCACCCAAGCTGACAAGCTTTAGGCAAACATGAAGCCACCATATCCACCAACAGCATGGTCACTGGGTGGAACTCCAATAAGGAAAGTCGATATACCTGCGCAGACTGTCTTTATGCTCATGTTCATGATTGGAGCGATTGTGCATATGAAAATCTTCCAGAAGAACAGAGCTAGAGGGCACAAGTTTTTGTTCAACTTATTTATATTCTGTACGCTCTATTGCTCAATAAAACTAAGCCATCTATTGACATTTACTTTAGTCTTCTGCGTATCACGTATCATCACATCCATACTTCGAATATCTTCAACAGTGCAAGCCCGAAACATCAAACTTGCTATCGCAGCATCGATCTTTGTCGCAGCTGGTATACTCATCCTCTTCATTATCAACCTAATCTTTGCTATGCGCCTCGTTAGGTCCTTACATCCAGCCCTTGGATGGCATCCCGCATTTGGTATTGCTTTTAAATTCCTCTGTGTTCTCACTGGGGCAACCATAATCATGGTCATTGCCGGTACAGTCCAGAGCTTTTATACTCTGGATCCAAACACAAAGGCCACAGATCGAAGTCTTCAAATATACGGCTCGACATTTCTCGCTATAATTGCCACCCTGCCCCTACCGATTACCATACTTTCACTGCTCATCCCATATTCGCCGCCAGACCGATTTGGTGTTGGCCGTCTACGAACCAAGGTTGTTGTACTACTTGTCAGTACCACTTTGCTATCCATCGGAGCATGGTACAGGTGCGGAAGCACCTGGGCACCGCCTGTACCGCGATCCCAACCTCTTCCAGGCTATCTGGGTAAAGGAGCGTTTTATATCTTTAACTTCTTTGTCGAGATTCAGACAGTCCTGATGTACGCGATCTTGCGCGTAGATCTGCGCTATCACATTCCCAACGGCGCTAAGGGCTTTGGATCATACTCTTCCTCACAACAACTTGACGATGTTGAGATGCAAGACTCACGACCATCATCAGCCACAAAGGCTATAGTAGAATCGGGTGCCGAAAATGCCGCGAAGGGTACTCCCACCATTGGTCTGACTATCAACACTAACGTACCCACAATTCAAGTACACGACCCAGAAAAGACGCCTGCCTTTTCTCCGGACTCACCAGATAGTTACATTGAATCCACGCACACCACACCTACAGCATCGCCTGTATCTCCTCCGAAGGACCAACGCAAATCTCTTCTCCAAACCCTCTTCAAACGCCAATCTAAAGCACCCACTCTGCCAAAGATCCAACCTGACATGTCACCCCTCGAGCCTCCACCGACCGCAGAACAGAAGCAGCGCTGGCGCGACAGCGAACAAAGACGCATCATAACACGACTGGGTGGGCCATGGCAGGAACTGGACTCTCCCACCAGCCCCCTCGAACCTCCAAGTCCGACCACTACGATTCACTCTTTCAGGACTGGTATCACCACAAACACGCGCGACAGCGTGGGAGGCATCAGTGTGGGCACCGGTCTTTCGATCGGTATACCAAGCGTAGTCACAGCGCCAAGCTTAAGGGATACTCTGAGGGCGGATGGCGAATGGACGCCGGAATTGGACTGGGAGCTCAGGAGCCCAAGACGCTTTTTGAGTATGAAGAGGAGGGTTACTGGAGAGTGAAGGGAGATTGTACAACATCACAGCGAAGGCGTTTGGGCGGTACTGGGTATATCCAACATATATTGAGCCAACAACGATCAAGTTGGGCTATGCTAATGCTTGCGTTTTTTTCTTGTTTCAAGCACGCTTCTGGGAAGCAGCTGTACATTAGCAAACACGCACACGACAACACTATGCCTTTTTAAAATCAGACACGCGATGACATTGTCTTTAGATTTTGCGATGGTTCGCCTTACAATCGTGTAAAACTTTGCTGTGTGGGTTCTGACAATAGTGCCGCACCGCCGCAAATCTTGAAACATTATCAATAATTATGAGGCACGACCGCGAACTTGGACGTCGTTTCGATCACCATTATGTTTGATGTTTGCGATATAAATAGTCAGCTAGATTGAAGTTACCGAGCGGAGAGCCGGGACGCGGGACGATGAAACAGCGATGGCAGATCTTGACTATGGGTGACCCTCAAAGACCTGTGACATCTGAATTTGCGTACCAACCAGCGAGTGTTGGTTCTGTCTTGGCGTACTTAACAAATAATCACTGCAAGTCCTTTATGTGCCTTTGTAGGGAAGACAAAATGTCCACGTCCATTGAAAATGAACGATTTCATCTCTAAACCCTATTTGGTGGTTTGAGGAAGGGGAGAATCACGAATGGCATGTGCTATTGGTCTGTGTGCTCCTCTTTGAGTGTGCATGTCTTTTGCCTTGAGACAGCAGGACACATGATGTAAATAGAGCTAGCATATGACCCCGAGTCATTCACTGTTCTTTGTGAAGAGGACAATGAATTGCGAGCCTATCGAGTGTTCTCAATCTCGTACACTGGTTCTCTTCATATGTTCAACTGAGTTATCAGGAATCAAGTCTCATCAATATTATGGATTGTATCGACTGATTCGAAGTCAATAAATGTTGGAACAAGAGGGTTGATAGCATCGGTATTGATTGATAGTGGGCGAAGAGGGGAGGTACACATGTGTAGCAGCAGCGGCAGCAGCAGTGGTAGTAGTAAAGTCCCGGTACATTTGGCAGTTGCCTTTATATACATTATCACCTCCCATGGGGTATTGGAGACACGCCAGACGCTAAATGGAGGCGGTTCTTGCATGTGCAACCCCTTAGTAGAGGTGTGTCTTGCCTTCCTCTCCTCCATGCGAGAGTAAAAGAAGGGTATACGTGGGTGAGCGCTTGGGGAAGTTACTTAGCAATCGACCCTTGCAGTGACGTTGTTGGAAGTTGTCACGGTTGAGGTGTCTACTTACGGTTGCTATGTCGCACAGCAGCACGACAATAGTCACTTCCTTAAATAAAGCTCTCTTCCGTAGCATGTAGAATCAATCAATCACAATCAACCCATCTGCTCACCTCGTTGCAACGACTGTTGTTGATTCACCTACATCACCTATGTGATACCCTTTGCCGTGTCAACAGACGTCCTGCTTAGCAATGCTCTTTTCGCGTTATTAGTGGGTACCTAAGCCTTCCGTAGTGGAAGCTTGGTGGTGACCGACTGCTTTGCTCATTCACAAAATCACATCTGGAAGCATTTTGTACATGATGTGAATGACGATACTATTTTTCACCTCGCTACGGTGTAGATGATAAATGCAACAGATTGCTTCACGAAGGGAGTGTCAAAAAGCTTATATTTACCTGTTGGCATGAGGATGTAAAAAAGCTACCTAATGTTTTACAAAAGAGCCCATAGTGTCGGTATACCCTCTCGGTTCCTACTTGAATAGGTCAGAGAGGTAATGTGACCTGCACCTTGCTGTCAGTGTGTCGCGGATTTGCAGAGGGAGGACAGCGATCACGGTCACAACTGTGTATCGACTTATGTGGGGATCACGATCACAATCGTGTATCCGAAGAGAATGAGGATGAATGGTGCTCTGCAACTGCTCCCACGTGGTACGGGCTAGCATCAACGTTTGGTTGTGCTAGCTATTATACTGGTGTGGTTGAATCAGTTGTTCAGAGTTTTCGTTGTTGTTTGCTACTGAGGTTGGCCCAGGCTATATTTATGTACAGGCTGTTGAGATTTGTCCCACCATTTTTGAGATTTGTCCCCCTCACTAGCCAGATCGATACTAGTATCGGATAGATTACAGTATTCTATTTGCATTAATATTTGGAAGTCGGATGGTGAGGGTGAAGTTGTATTGTTCATATTACCGGACTCATTACCTGCTCACATCGTCGCCTATTACGTGAACCAGGACTTTTCCAGACTTTTGAAGCCGCCGCTGCTGCAGTGCACTGAGGCCGCTGTGTAGGTACATCTTGAGGCTCAACAAGTGTATTCGAGCATCGACCTGCGCAGATCTCTCCGTGTAGACAACTTCCGTGTTCCCAAAACGGTTTCCATAGCTGAATATGCAACAATAGAGATATTTGATCACAACGGAGAGAAGGGACAGAAGAAGTCTATGTGGTGTAGAGGCGCGTTGATATCGCCCTATCAATGTATTTATAAATTATGCGCTAGGCGTTTTTTGGTGGATAATTTCCACTTACATTAGCCGGGGGGGACAAATCTCAACAGCCTTATGTACATGTGGAGATCACGTGTGTTGATCTTCCTTTCACTGTGCCAAAATACTCACACATAGTGCAGTGGAACAAATTGTCCATTAGCGCTACACCGGCGTTGATGCATTGCCAGGTGCATTGGAGCATCACAAGTTAGAGCAAATTTCAGACAGAAAGTGTGAAAAACATGCACCAGCGGGTATTTGCTATTGGCCATTCACCTAATTACTAATCCGCTGGTACGTTGCTTAAATAGGGCTGAGCGAACGGGGAGCCTCGTTGTCTCTTGGCCGGCCACCACGAATGTCGTTAATTCTACCGTATCAAATGTCGCTGCTGCTGATAACAGACCACAAAGGATGCCAATTTGCGGCTCATTGTAGTGCGCTGGCAGCATTCGTTGGTGTAGCTATTTAGTGATCAATGATCCCGACCCTCGCAACGCACACGGAGAAAGGAAAGATGACAGGCTGAGCAATATCCCACATCTAGAGCAATGCCCACTATACAATGATAGGGCGCTTACGTAGTGGTGTACAATACATCGAGCGGCACACATATTACAATGCGCTATGCTAAAACAGATCAAGCTGTGCCGTAATGCTTCTAGTGGCTTCATAGAATTTGTTTCTATAAGATCATACGGTGACGCTTCTCGCAGTTTCGATGTGGCAATCCAAAGCATATATAGTTGTGTGCATCCACGTCCCCTTCTATGAAATAAAGATAACGAAGAAATATACTATGAAGAGAATCTTTCCTCGCTCATTGTCACTGTAAACATGTATGTCGTACAGGTGTTAAGATTCAATCCTGCAATTCCATACTCGTCCAGACCCATCACCTATGGCAACAGTGGAGCCTGCAACAGACGAGCATGTAGGCCTGTACTCTAAGGGGACCCACAGCATGTTTTGTCAGCATGCTTGATCCATATGCTGTCCTCACTAAGACTTGTGCCATGATACAAGGGTCGCTCAAGTTCCTCTGTATCATTCCTGCTACAAACTTTTAAGCTTTGAGTAACGATAGCACCTATGTCCGTATAGAGATGAGAGCCAGTGGGGTCAAAGGATAAGTCACGAAGAATCTTGCCAATATGGAGAGTTTGCAGGCATGCGCCGCTGCCCGCATCCCAGATCTTGACAATGCCGTCATATGACGCCGATGCCAGCTGGGTCGAGTCGTGCGAGAAGGCGACTGACGTGACCCAATCACTATGGCCCTCGAGCGTCTGCAGGCACGCACTCCAGCCACCACTCATAGCTGGCCTAATCTTGATTTTTTCCGGCTCTTCGTGCTGAAACAGCTTTCTAATCAAACTATCTGTTGGGCTGAACAACAGCGCAGATGCATACGTTTGAAGAGGGTACCCCTCTAATGCTCCTTTGTGATACATGACGAACCGTTGTGAGTCTTGAACGAGCTGTGCAAGTGGACCTTGATCCCCCATCATCTGTTCTCGTTAGCATCTAGATCATGAAGCAACTTCTAGTACTGTACCTGCACTAAGGACCGCAATTTTGCCATCGAACCTACGCCTCTTCCCAAACTTTTGCAGAGACTGAGCACTTCTAGCCAGTAAAGATAGTTTCTTCTATGAAATTTGGACAATAACTGTAAAATCTACGTCACTAGCACTAATCACACAAAGGTTTGGCACCGACTCGCATAGATGATCAATCCAGTAGATGCACGGGTAGCGCGATGCTGCTAATGGGTCTGAGACAGGCGGTTCAACGTCGTCGATATGAATCCCTGCTGCTTTCAGGCTGTACATATCCCTGTGCAATGTCCTCGACAGACTTGCGAGCGATCTCAAAAAGATGGCACGATGAGTAGCGTCGACGCCATGTGGAAAGATCTCGTCGGACGCTTTTGCAAAGAGGAAGTCTTGCGCGGACTGATGCACGAAGTAGACTGTGTCCTCTCGCAGAGTGAGAAACGATCCACAGAGGCCAATAATCTCCTGCACCTCCACTTCATCGGCTATATCCTCCATCAATTCGGTAAGAACCATCAGCTCCGCTGGCGTGATCGGCCGATACACAAGCGCTGTGGAAGCTAGCACCTGCCTACAAAGTTCATCATCATCCGATGCATCAATCTGCTGCATCATCCACTCGTACCATGCGTCCAGACCTGGCGGGAAGGAGATCAGCTTCTTCAGAATATTCCATTTAGCTGTCTTCTCAAGGTCCTGACACATTAACGCTACCCACAGGAAGGTGTCGTTTGCATTCGATGTCAATCGCTCGAAAACCGCGTCCTTGGTTTGCCTATCGTACTTCTTCTGCCGTGCTAGCTGGGACACTTTGTGTTGAATGAAGACACTCACAGCCGCCGACACAGACTCTGTGTTTAGCTCAAGGCTCAGCCTTAACTTACCGTCTGCCTGCTCGAACTATTCTTCAATGCTTGGCCAGTTGCGGCTAGACACTATCCACTTGACGCGGGAAGATGCAGATGACCACTGTACGACAAAGTGAAGCAGTTTCGACAGATCAGTAACACCTTCGTCCAGCGCATCAATGAGTAGATATGTAGTGCCTAAGCTCGGATCCTAGAGTATGTCTGCAAAGATCTCTGTCAACGCAACCCATGTATTTGCATCATTGAACAAGCTTTCGCTTACCTGATCGTACCTCTTGTGAATATGCACAATGAGTGCCGGCTGCTGGCTGATAAGTAAATACAGCAGTCCTCGCACCACAGCCGTAGCGCTGTTGATGCGCGAGTCGGTGGCCTGGCAGAAAAAGTAGTATATGGATGCGGTACTGGTCATCGTCTTCTGTAGTTCGTTGATGATACCGCAGAGCAGCATTGTCTTGCCCTTGCCGGGTTCGCCTTTGATCCATAACAGCTGATTCCATGAGCCGTTGTGAAATTGCTGGAAACTCTTGTTGTCGAGCACCCAGCGGTATGAGCCTTCCAACAAGCCACCCTTTGTATCTTCAATACGCTTCTTGTCGCTGCGAGAGTCGGTAGGGCGTAAGTCACGAAGACACTCCTCTCGCTTCCGGAGGCTCTCTTCCCGGCTTCGAATCTTCTCATGAAGCCGTTTGAAAGCTTCCTCTGTGCCTTCGCCATAGATGGGCGCCATGTCGACGTCAAAGATACCGCATAACGAGTACGCTGTATTCTCTTTGAGCTTCGTGTGCCGATCTTGTCTTCACCGGAATCTCTCGTCGACGCTAAAATGGGAGAGCGGAGCCCCCTCGAGCACTTCGTATGGAATGGCTGTAACTTTGTGAATCTGAGACTTTAGCAATTTCTGTCACCAAGTCTGTGCCAATCGCAAGAGAAGAACTCGACCGTGCTGGGGGCGAGAAGTTCTTGCAGTGTCCAGTCACGCGTAAACCACTTGCTTTCCCGAAAATCATAATCCCGTGGCGGTAGGCTCGATGCCCCGTCATCCCCGGAAGGTGAATTAGATACGTCGGGTAGGTAGACGTAGCACTGAGCTGCGTGCGATGCTAGCAAAACATAGATCGAATGGCTAGCGAGTGCTCGGCCTTATCCGACTTGTTGATGCAGCAGGTGTCGATCCAGAAGTACTGCAGGCCGTCACGCTTTGTCTGCCTTCCACAAAGTTGGATCTTCTCATATCCAAGCTTATTCTTGCCTGTATTCTTTGTGACGTCTTCGAAGGTCACTTCTTCCTCGTCTGCTCCCCAAGTGTGAGACAGGATGGCGTAAGGAGGTATTGCATCTTTGTCAACCAAGTCGGCGGTGAAGCTTAGTTGTGCATCTTCACCGTAGTATAATAGCCGCATCGTTGTGCTTGGGTGTGAGGTAGGTGTACGCCACAGCAGCGAGACTCAAGAAGCTTGACACAGCGGCCTGGTAGCGAGAGTACAGCGACCTGTTGCTTTATTACATTTCTATGTCAGCAACCGGAGGGAAACACGAAAAGCTGCATAGTTTCTACCGACGCTGCTAGGAAATAGCAAGCCACGGCGATGTTGTAAGTTAATGCTGATGTTTCTGGTCATGTTGTTAGCTTGAGCGGATGAAATGGCAGTTTCGTGTCGTGCTAGGGAATTTGTCAGTTCATATTCCGTGTTCAGAGAGTTACGGATAGCTCTTGTTGTGTAGGGTGTCGGAGGTAGGGGTTGAAAAGTGGTGATACCAGTCCCATCCTTCTTTTTCACCCCCAGTTTGCTTGTCGTAAGGCCTTGCTGGCTGCCTTATTTGCAAGTTATGCAAGAGGGGATTTGAACGCTACCATTCTTTCGCTGGTTGTCATATTCTCTTGGCCGAACATCCTGACTTCATATGAAGGACACTCAGTTGCCCTGGCTGCGCGCCTGCCCACAAAGCTGCAGCGTAGAAATCACGTTATGGAGAGATCAGGAAGGGATAGTTGAGATAGAAAGAGACGGAAAAAGGATGAATTTCGACCTTTCCCCAGGTTCGAAAAGTTGGTGTTTGGTGCTTGCATAGTTAGTGAGTGCATAGACAAAGAATATATGGAAACATTGTCCATGAGTTTCTTGGATGTCTAATTAAAGCATGTCATTTGACTACAATGCAGAGGGTGCTCGAGATTTTTAATTTGATCTGGAAGTTTTTAGTAATCTTACTACAAGATACACAAGCTATGTTGGTGTCTTGGTCTTTACTTTTTTGGAGAGCAATAATCACCATCGTTCGTATCATAACCTCCTCCCCTGCTTCTGTGAGTGTTGGCAAGGTTTCAATGTACGTGCTCATCGATATATCAATCGTCAGTACATGTGGAGGTGGTCTCTTCTTGTCTTAATGTCTACTGTTTATGGAAGAGAGAAAATGTACTGCGGGATATAAGGGCTAGTCCCAAATGGTGCTAGCTCCATGTCCCCATGGTTGTGATACATCAGTATTCCGACAGTGAGCGTAAATACCAGAAAAGGGGTTCCAGTTCTCCAAAATTTCATCCGTGATGTTGCGAAGCCTCTTCATTATGCGCCCGGCTGCGATGTACTCTCGGACAGGCTACAAGCAAATATGTAGGTGAGTTCTTTGACTTGAGTTCTAACTGTCGGTATACCCTCTCGGTTCCTACTTGGACAGGTCCGGGAGGTAATATGACCTGCACCTTGCTGCAAGCGTGTCGCATATAGAGAGAGGAGAGAGGAGCCTGATGAGAAAGAAAGGGCAGCGATCACGGTCACAACCGTGTATCGACTTATGCGGCGATGACGATCACAACACAGAAGCCAACAATCAAATCAAGTCAAATCTGAACTTAGAGTTGGTTTGGTTTGCTATTCAGCGACTTAATACTTGATTCGGTTTATAGATCTGCAAATATGTTTTTCGTCGTTCGCCTAAATCTAGTATCAGCAAGTTATAAGAGAACCGAAACTCCCCCACTACGACAACTCTCCCTTCCCATAACAATTCTCCCCTTCCACGACAACTTGCCAGCCTTCGCTTCAGACCGAAGATACAACCCACATACTCGCAAGCAGAATGTGTCGACGCAATTCGCGACTACTATGAATTCCTTGCAGCAATGTTCATGGACCCATCCTTCATCATTGTCCCTCCTCTCTCAACCCGCCGCACTTGCACAACCTGCGGAAAACCAATTCAGTTCTCGTGCTGATGCGAAATGTGCCTTGTATTGCAAACAAGCCTTACTCGGATCATCCTCAAGTGCTGCCTGGGTGCTGCGCCATAGGTTGAACCGCCATGCCCCTTGACACCAACCCGGAGGGCTCGCTGTTCATGTCGCAGGGCGACGATGATCTGTTTGGCAGCCGCATCCCGTCGCGCTGTCTGAGGTTGACATCGACGGTGCGCCCGAAGGACATGCTCTTACTAAACACCAGGTACGGGATTGTGCATTGGCAGGCGTGTCCCGAGGAGATCCTGGTTTATTTCACCACACTTTTCTGGGTTGTTACAACCCGTAGCATTGAAGGTGTGCAGGGTGTTGAAACTATGGTACAAGTGGTCATGTGACTACTTAGTACATATACATTTCCCCATGTTTCTAGTCGAGCCGTTAATAAATTAACTCCATTATCTTCACTATGCAACATCTCAGGTACTCATTTCAACACAGGGCTCCGGATACGTAGCAGCAGGCAGATTTGGAAGATAACAGGCTCATGTTATAACAAATTATATTGACGTAGATGTACACCGAGCCGGTCAATTTTTGCTTGGCACGACTACCTCCTGTCACAAATCATCAACTCTATCACAGTTAAACGATGACACTGCATTCTTTGAGCCTACATTTCGAAGTGTCGTGCCACGAGTCTCCTCCGCTGCACGGATTACGACCCACGTGCAGACATTATTGTGTCGAGTATTTCACTCATGAGTAAACTTTAGCTAAGTCGCCTGGATCTTCACTTGAATCAAGCATAGTGTTGATGCTCATGGCGTGAGAAGGGAAGAGTGAATTGCCAAGAGTACAAGGTATTTCACCAACATCATAATTTAATCTTATCTTGATCTTATCTCATCCCGATAGTTCCGAAGAATCAGCAAATTTTCGGTCTTATTGAGTGGGTTGATTCAACCCGATCTTACAAGTATCGGGTTGATCTAACCCGTTTGTGGTTCATAGGGGCCAAGACTTGCGCCCAGGTACTGACGACAGTGGGGCTTACCAATATGGGGTACACGACCATCAAATCCGATTATTGTGTACAAGTACTCTACATTATTCCCATTCCAATTCTTCAAACGCCTCGAACACCAAAATCACTCGTCCGGACCCCACCATCGTTCAAACATACCTTGATCTCATCCTTAACCGAAGGTCCATACACCGACAAACCCCATCGATGAATCTCATTTGTCCATCGCATCAGCTCTCGTGTATTGTAGATACTCTGTTGACAATCTCCGCCCTGTAGCCTTTGCATAGTACACCCCCCCCAAGCATTGTTCTCTGTCCTCACAGGTTCGAGCTCCCATACCTCGAATGCGGAACCGATGAAGGTGAGACCATAGTGACGGAGCTGTTGCCAAGGGGTGGGGTTGAACTTGGCGTGTTTCTCTCGATTGTTGTGGAAGAGACGTATTGCACGATGGTATAGGCGGAAGCGGTTATAAAGTGCTATCGAACCAGCGGCTGCAACCTGCTTGATGGCATTGTCATCTGATTCGCCATCGCGTTTGAATTCAATGGTGAAGTAGGGGCAGATCACAATGCCGTCTTTCACGTGCGTTACATCTTTGACTTGGAAGAGCCATTCTGGGTTGAAGCCTTGGAGTGATAGCCAGTAGGAGCAGTCAGGTCGAACATCCCAGCTCCAATCGCTACTGCTCCCACCTTCAAATGGTACTTCATCTGGGGACGTTGCATTTGGATGCTGCGGAGGCTTCTCCCATGTCCCAGAGCGATCGGGTTGCAGCGACGGGTTGACCATACGCTCTATACGGAATCTTTCGTCCTGTACAGGCTGTCCTGCACGACGTGGTCCTTTGAACAAATTCTCCTTGGCGAAGGTTGCGTATTCATCTTCACATAGATTGCGTCGCCTCATCTCTTGGTATTCGGCTGTGATCTCCGTCAGTATTTCATGCCCTGTGTCCAGCCAGATCTTGATGTGATCGAGATCTTCTAAACTGTGATAATCATCGTTGAGGACGGGTGCCGTGCCGAAGTACTGTGAGGCACCTGCAGTCAGACGGCGAGAGTGATCGATGATGATACCATGCGGGATAAGGACGGCGTCTTCGAAGTGCGCATTGCGAGGGCTTATAGCTTGGGTCCTTGTAGTTCGAAGAGTGGATTTCGATCGTGATGATTCGGAGATAGACTGCACCTCAAGTCTGCTCTCTGGTGGTGAGATGGGAATTTCCTGGTTTTCCGGCCTACCTGCGCCTCGTCCCCGTCCTGTGATCGCACACCTACCGCGTTCCTGCCTGCCTGACACAATGGGGATGGAAGAGCCATGAGCACTCATGTTTCTCACAGCTGCCCACAAGTGCTCTGTTGATTCGGGGTCGGATGGAGGAGCTGGCCTCCACACGGTGCGCCGCGGCTTCCTTGGATGAGGTAAGGTTTTTAGGCTGCTGTTGGAAATACCGTTTGGGTTGCTGGAAATAGACCGATATCCTACGTTGACAGCTTCACCGAGCGGCTTCCTTTCGTTTGTTGACAGATATGCGGTTCGTGCCTGTGGCTGAATATGTCCCGGAATCATTTGCTGGCGGTCAGAGGCGTGAGAACCTAATGCTTTTGGTATTGATGTAGTAGTCGACATTATGGGATGCATGTTAGGGGGCGCACTGATGCATTTAATGATGTTTGGTAGTTGGTTGTACTTGCTGTATTCGCCGTATTTGGTGTTTTCGTTTTCGCGCAACGACTTGGCAAGGGTCACGGGGGTAACCTCGGATGGCTGAATCCTTTCGTATGAGTATATCGTGTATACATATTGTTCGTCTGCTCATAGTATGATGAGTTGTCGCACGGATGGGTGCGTATATCACAGATGAGCAAAAGATGGGAGGAAAAGGCATGTGTTGTGTCTAGCATCTCAACTCAGCTCTTATCCATACCATCACATGGCAGGCTTAGTAACAAGGTTCAAGCCTGCGCAGCGCTATGCCTGCGACATGAGTACATCCTAATGACACATAAGGGGCTAGTTTGAAAGCTGTGTATGTTGATTTTGAGTTCAAACTCGGAGTTCAATAAGCACCGCGGGCCTTGGTCGAGCTCATATCACTTTCTACTTACATGTTGTTTTTATGCTTCTGCAGAAAGGAACTACGCAATAAAGGATGGCGTGGAATCAGTCATTGTTCTGAGTATTATCTTGGACCTACGCTTGCTTAGATGGGCCAGGTATGCTTTCACCGTATGGTTTGAGGATTGGGCGGTCTTGCCTCAGGAAAATCTGTGACAGTCTGAAAGATAGCAAGCATTACTTGAGTTAAAGCGGCTGTTCCTTCTATTGCGTTAAACTGCATTCATCTGCAAAGGGTAACCCCCCCCCCCCCCCCTTCGTTAGCGTTAATTAGTCAAACGAGCTGTTGCACGGATGAGTGCAGATATACTGGAGATGAGGAAAAGATGAGGAGAGTGATATGTCTAGCATCTCAGCTCAGCTTTTATCCAGCCCATTACATAGCGAGCTTGGTCATAAGGTTCGCGTCCACCCAGCCCTTGGCCTGCGACATGTAGTGAACCAAAGCCCCCTTTTTTGCTGATATGCAGTCATCAGATCTAATGTGGATGTTCCTGTCACAAGAAGTATACATATTGCTCATCTGGTAAGAAAATGGGTGTTTCTAGGGGTGAGGGTCTCTGAAGGTACAAGAGGTGATGTGGGATCATTCCCAAGGCCGATTCTTTGAAACAAAGGTTTCAAGGAAAGAGGCAGCAAAGCAATAACAATGAACACAATGTCAAACAAACAAAAGAAATGTGAACATCAACAAAGGCTCACGTCTACCCCTCCCCTTCCTCCTCTTCCTCTCTCAGGTGCCATTTTCGCGTGGCCACCTTTGTACTCTCCAGAAAGGTAAGTGTTGCTGCAATGCCTTTCTTCGTGTAAAGAAGAAGAGGCAGTGTCAAGTTGTCTTCCTCCAGTGTCTCCTTGAGTCGTCTCCGATCCAGTCTGTACAATTTGCAGCGGAGCAGCAGGTGGTCAGCGGTCTGAATGGCTCCGCAACTGCAGCGCGGGCTGTCCGGTTTCCCAATTCTCGCAAGATATGCTTTCAAGTAGCCGTGTCCAAACTTCAGTTGGTGGAATGCGCTTGCCAACTGTCACTTGGTGACGACAGGTATGGCTAGCCGTTTCCTGATCCTCCATCGAAAGTTGGCGGCGTATGTGTTCGAGTTCTTCTTCACGGTGTCATTCTTGTCCATGGGACCTTGATCCTGGCGGAAAAACGGCTCAACTATGAATTGCACACAAGTCCTAACGCATGTCTTCCTCCTTTAAGATGCTCCACCATCGAAAAGAGTAAGGTATAGAGTTACTAAGAAATGACGCTGTTCTCGGGTGCCGCATGCCTAGATCAACCATGCGCTTGTCATCCCATATGGCAAACCCATATTTGCGCCAGGTCTGAAAGGGGTACACAAGCGTATGCGGAGACCCATCCAGCCAGCCATCATCCGAGGACATAGCGCAATAAAAGCAGTACGTCCAGGGCGTTCGGTCGAGGTTTTCTGGACCCTGACTGAAGGTGTCCTTGTTGACGTTGAATGAGAGCGGCTCGGCACAGGACCACCTCGACACTGCCCCTTCAACCCAACGTATTGTTGGCAAATTATAAGCGTTATCGTGAACAGCTTCTACCGAGTTAATGGTACCAGAGGTGACTGCGCCGAGAAAATCGCAGGCGGTCAAGATCTGCTCCCGCTCATAGTTTAGTACGTCGTAAAAGCCATCTGCGCTGCTCTGGAACAACACGTCAACTTCCTGTCTCGGCCAACTGGCGCCCAGGCGGCCCTTGTGACCGGCACCCTGGAGTTCCAGGAAGAACTGTAGTTGCCAGAATGATTTGATCATCCGCTGCTCCTCCACCCATGAAGGCGGGCCGGTATCCTGTGGAAGGTAATCCTTTCGACTCTCGCCGTTTTCGAATCTCCCTGGGTATGTATGGCCAGCCCCATTCTTGATGAGCGTGGAGGGCCTTAGCTCCATAGATTTTCGTATCAAATGTTCGAGACAGGTATGGGACCAGACATGGACATTCGTGGCGCTGGCAAGCAAGGACCGTACTGCCGCGGCGGCTCGGTCCAGTCCAAACGAACGCATTTCGTCGGTGGCCATAGTCGAGTCAGTTTCAGTAACAATTTGAGCCTCCGACATGGATACTGGGAAGACTGAGAACCGAGCTTTGAGGACCGCGCCCATCAGGCGACGGGTCTTCGAGGGAACGGTAACCTCTAGCACCACCTCCACAATTTCGAGCGGATATCTGTCGAGCACTCTGCCCATAGCGGGCGACGCATGGGCTAAGCTCCGTAGTGAAAAAGGGTCCGTAGAGAGTTTCATTATCTCAATCCTGAGCTCCTCGGGAAGTCGACCAAACGCGTCTTGTTCAGTGTTGGCTGTCATGATCGCTTGTAGTGCTCTCGGTGTTACTTCCAAGGTGGGTGTCTGGAGAGAAGAAGGAGCTGCGGATTTGACAGAAATTATGTAGTAAACATAACCGAGAACACGTCATAAAGCTAGCTGGATGATTCCTGTCGACCAAACTATGGCTCATGACCTGCTCTTCGAGTACTCCACAAATCTTTCCTACGCCGTCAATCTCGGTTGTCCTCTGAGGTATTTATTCCAACTATGATTCTTAACGGCATTGTCTGTCTGGTTCCGTTTCACCTTGATCCTTCGTTTCCCTAGTTCTTCACGTTCTAAGCACATTTAATCTTGGGCAATGTTATTCGGCCGTTTCTTGGCAGTTGCTTGCGTACAGAACCAATTCCTCCCTGAGAAGAGGCACAGTAACGCATTGACATGACTGCAATTGGTGGAATGAGCAATATTTCACCCCAGACCACAGCCTTGTAAGGTCAAACTACGCACAACATGGTAACATCGTTCCCAGCTATGATGTTATATGGCACGGCTGGATGAGAGTGTCACGAACGTGAAGAAGATGAGGAAAAGGATGTATTGTTGTTAGACGAAATGTCAATGGTAATAATATATGATGATGATGGATGATTCATTGTGTTGATGCTTCTCGATGCATCACCATGCTGATATGCATGTTGGTCATGTGTAGATGACCGAGTTAGTGCCGAGATAGGGCAGATAGTGATATCGGTTATCTACACAGTGCATGGAAGCTAGTACAGACGAGGTTCCTGTGATAAGGAAGATCGGAGAGCACCGTGTGATACATCGTGATTCCATACATTCGACTCCCAACATAATTCTTTCCGTCTGACAACATGAAAGAAGCAGAAGGTTGTTATATTGAGTGAGCTGTGCAGAGCGATTATATACACAACCTGAGAGTAAATACGTGAAAATACGTCATGCGAAACACAATTCACTGTGTACCTTGTGAATTGAGGTGCCAATCTGACACAATATATACACATGCCAAGCTCTGTGGTCGAGGTGAAGTTAGGACGACGTCAACTAACACGGTCACCTTTTCTACGCTCCAGAGATTGATATTGTTCACTTAAGCACATGAGGAATATAACAGAGTTATGGAATTTCAAAATCTTCACCAATACTGCAGTACTCGCAGTACTATTGTTCAAAATAACCACTACTTATGACTTACTTATGAACCAGGGTTAGCCTGCTGATCAATTCATCACGTGATTCATAACCAGCACAAAGTGCTAATGATAGTATGGCTCGTTGGATGCGCTGACTCGCACCTGTCGTGTCAAGGGTAGTGACTTCTCTCAATGACCTAGACTACAGTCACCTATCTCAACAAGAGATGTGTATTGACTGAATTAGACCCTAGTCCAGCTACTTTGAAACACTCCTGGGTGGTGTGTGCCCGTAATCAATACCGTAATCAGCAGTACGGTTCGCTACTTTATCTTCTTGTCAAATGTACCTTGCTCTGTCACACAGTCTAAGATTTTCTGGAGTTTCTGACCGATTCCGTTCGCTACCTACATCTTTGCACACCGTAGACTATCGTTCCGCGACATCTACGAGCAGTCGATTAACAACGTCCATTAAACCTTCCCATTTCACGGGCGGGTATACTGACATAAAGGGCAGAGAAATAAGTTCATAAGAAGCAGAATAGGTGATAGAACGGCTACTGAATATTTCTCAACGCCCCCTTCGCGACCAGCAGCCTCACAATCTGCTCGTGGCCTGCATATGAAGCGGCAAAGAGTGCGTTCCCAAAGATTCCACCTTGGGCGTTGGCATCAGCGCCCTTCTCCACCAGCAGCCTCACAATCTGCTCGTGGCCTTCAGATGAAGCAACCTGGAGTGCGTTCCCATATTTTCCACCTTGGGCGTTGACATCAGCGCCCTTCTCCACCAGCAGGCCTCACAATCTGCTCGTGGCCTGCATATGAAGCGGCTTGGAGTGCGTTCCCAAAGTGTCCACTTTGTGCGTTGATATCAGCATCCATCTCTACCAGCAGCCTCGCAATCTGCTCGTGGCCTCTTGATAAAGCGGCAAAGAGTACGTTCCTAAAGTCTCCACCTTGGGCGTTGGCATCAGCTCCCTTCTTCACCGGCAGCCTCACAATCTGCTCGTGGCCTGCATATGAAGCGGCTTGGAGTGCGTTCCCATAGCTTCCACCTTCGGCGTTGACATCAGTGCCTCGATTCAAGAGACACTTTACTGTATGTGACAGCCCTCCTAGTGCTGCATAATATAGCGCTGGAGCCACCGAACCATTGGCCTGGTACGGCTTGTACCATGGCTGATCGGGTCGGTGAAGGTCGTAACAGATTTTGTAGGAACCCTTTGAAGAGCCGAACAACTGCTTGATCAGTTGAAGTGTTTCATCGTCCGTGTCCTTGGCTCTCGCGGCATTGATCAATCAATACGTCGCAGAGTATTTTGCAAAGGGATAGCATCGCAGTATATCTGTTTGCATAGCTTTTTCGTCAAGTTGCAGTAAGTAAGCCAGACAAATTTTTGAAATTGCTGCTCCGGCATAGCGCTCTTGGAAATTACGCGCGATATCGCCATCTAGCCGATCTGACAAAAAGTACTCCTTGACCGAGAAATGAGCTAACTGGAGCTCTATGCAATTTTCGCTTTCATTTTGCGAGCTCTTCTCGACAGAAACGACTGTCACTAAACTTGAGCAATAGCGCGAAATCTCTTGAGGGTCTGGCATTCTGTGCTTTGGCAAAAAGTATGGTGGCTTGTCTGTTCTTACAGCTATTGCATCAACAGCCTCCTCAATCGTTATTGGTCTTTTGGAATATGTGATGAGCTGGAGAAGAATAATATCGTATCGCTTGTGTTCGGAGGGAATGGCTTGTATTATCCTGTTGTAGGTTTCATCCAAAGTTTTGGGAAGGGAGGTCAACGCGCTTTCGAGAGCAATGTAGTCAAGACAACTCTCTAGCGCATCGATCTGGCACGCAGCCCATCGAAACCTGTTCAGTTTTAGTGTGCTATTATGCATGAACAAATCGTGGAAGGCAGAGGTTCGACCTACATGCCATTGGCCTTCTGTATAAGTGCGGCCTCAATCTCCTCCTGCACATCCTGCTGTTTCCGCCATCTCTTCAATCCATCTCCCTCTCTAACCCTTGTGCGAATATATGCATTGATTTCGTCACGGGTAAGATCACTCTGGATAGGAGTTCTATGCTCTTCGTCAATCAGTTCGCTTAGCGTCGATTGAATATCCTGTTCGGGCCGACTTGTGGCAATGAGGTGCACATTCTTTTGCCCTGAGGCTAGCAGGTCTTTCATCCATGAGAGCAATCCTTCGGTGCGTGATCCTGTTCGCATCTGACACTCGTCAAAGAGCGTCTAACACAATGTATACACCTTCTGAAGAACCTATCATCTGCAAGAGAACCTGACAAAGCAACTCATGTGTTGGTTGTCGTTTTCCACCTTCACAAGAGGAGAATCACGAATCCAGTTGCTTCTGCGCATTCTTACTCTTGTAGTAGAGTTGGCTGACAAGTGATCTCACCATGTCATTCAGTTTCTGCTTGCAATCGTCGCTAAAGTCAAAGTAAAAATACAGAAGTGTTGCTGTGGGGACGGTCTTCTCCAAATCCTCAATAATAGTAGAATTGATGATTGTTTTGCCACATCCAGGTATGCCATAGAGCCACAGCGCAGAGTTTGGCTGTGTCTTCCATTGAGTGTACACACCGCTCTGCACGAACCAGAGTCCCGTGCCTTTTTGACGTTGTTGTAAGGCCTTGTTGTAGTTTGTTGATGGATCTGGGGGTGATAGCCATCGTTCAATCTTCTCTCCTCTTTGCTCGAATGCTACTTCTCGTATAGCAGACCTTGCGTCTTGGACATTGAGATGAATTTCTTTCACGTCCTCTTTGACTTATGTATTGTTAACAGGACATTTATAACAATTCGTGGGGCTGACTGACCAGACAAAACAATATCAGCAATCCTCTTCTCAGCATCAACCTTGTTTGGGGAGATGCGGTAGAGGATATCCTTTGCGTATGCAGCTGCTGTCATAGCTGCATATCCTTGCCACTCCTTGTTCTTGTGTGTGTCAGAATAGTCGCAAATGCCTCGAATGACTAGACAAGGAAAGTGGTTCATTAGACCTGCCGCCTCCATCTCAAAACACAACACATCATTCTCCTCAGCTAGTTTGTCTCGAGTTAAAGCGTCTTTCATTAGTTGATTTGCTGAAGCGATCAGGCCGTAGTGGATCGCCGGGTTGTCTTCATTCTCAGTTCGTTCGTCTCGTTGCTTTAGATTTGATACATCATTTCCGCAAGCCACGATACAATTTTGCTCATTACCTAAAGGATGCTTGACGGTAGGCTTATATAGTCTGTCGCTCTCAGGACTAGGTCTCCTGTATTTCTTCCGCAGTCTCGGTTTCACCTGTAGAATACTGTTGATGGCTTCCTCCAACTGATGACCATCGCACTCATATTGCGCCTTGAGTCCATTTACCGCTGCTCGTAAGATGATTGGTGGCTGGTCTAAAAATCCTGTGGTTCGGAAGCTCTGGTCATGGATTGTTTTGCCAAAGTCGTATTGAAATACACCGCCCTTCCCATCGCATGGGGCGCTGATCACGATATCACCCAGACGGATGTTGTGCTTGAGAGTTGGGGCGCCGCCACCAATACCAACCATCAGTCCAATTTTGATGTTGGGAAAGCTATGTAGCATGTCTGCTGCCACCTTCGTTGCAGAGGATATGCCGTATTCGCCATCGGGTAAAACAGCTATGGCGACGTTATGGCGCCCAATTCTACCCAGTGTGTAATCGTTGCAGTCATGAAGGTGAACGTATTCTGGCCTATCGTGCTTTTCGTCGAGGAAGGCCTGAGCTGCGACGTATTCGGTAGCGATTGCACAGATCCAGCCTACAGTATAATCTTCATTTTGCAAGCTCTGCCCGAGGCCTTCGGTTGGGGTAGTCTTTGAGGCCTCTGTCCTTGGTTTCTTCAATTCAGAATAGGCCAACACGTCCTGATCACTAGCGCGCCTTTTTCTAGACATGTTTGTGACGTCGTGCCGTTGTACGTTGGCCTAGCATTTGAAGTCGCAGAAGCTTATGGGATTGTAGACGACGCAGAAAGCCGGCGCAGAGAATATCGTGAAATACGCTGACGGAGAGACTTTTTTCTCTTTCAAATATTCGTCTGAGATGTGCGTTGTGGCTTAATGGTAATGAAGTGGCAGGATTAACACAAGAACAGTTCACAGAGGGTCAGGGACATGAGGATACACACTGGTCAAAGAAAAGGAGCAAGCCTGTGATCTGGATGGAGGGGCTGAGGTTCACTCAACCGCACGAACCGGAAATGCGACAGGCAACAGGGCACGGCTGTACCGGTGGATAAATATAAAATACGTGTTAAAGAAGCAAGGCTGAACGACTGCTCGCAGCTCAGCGGTAGAGGCTCTCTTTCCAGGGGTAGTGGTTCTCCTTTCAACGGTAGTTATCCTCCTTTTGGCTACTTCGAAACTGGGGCTATGGGGATTAGTGCGAGGCTGTCTGCGCTTCGTGTTGGAGGTTATGCGTAGGCGGTTGGGCGACAAATGAGAGGTGATAACTCAATACCACGAAGCTTATCCACGAGCCTATAATCGGGAACCCTGCAAATCGAACAGCCAAAATCTTGGGGACAAGTGCTGAGATACTTCTGTTGTGCAAGAAGCAAAAAGGAAAAACATACAACAGCGGGTATTCGCTAGTGGTCACCCACCTAACTACTAATCCGCCGGTACGTTGCTTAAATAGGGCTGAGCGAACGGGAAGCCTTGTTTTCAACGTCCTATGATCGTATGTGAAAAATATTCAAGTTTGAAATTATAAATTACAGCAATTAAACGCGAATTTTCTATAGCATTGGTTGATCGGGAAGCCTTGTTGTCTCCTGGCCGTTCGTCACAAAATTCTCTAATTCTACTGTATTCTGTTTTCCTGCAGCTGAAAACAGGCCAGAAAGGACATAAATTTGCACGCGCTGGTGGCGCGGAACACGTTAGATCCGACAGCGGCATTTGTTGGCATGGCTATTTATAGCCATCACTAATCCCGACCTCCGACGTTCACCTGCTGCCAGGTAGTCCTGCAACGTACACCGGCAGAGGAAAGACAAAGAGCGAAGCGATACTCCCTACATCTGGAACACTGCCCTCTATAACCCCATCAGTCATATTGATCCATCATACCGACCGTTCAAGATAACACATAGAGTGTTTCATCACGATACGCAGCTTACATGCAAGTAATAGGGCTTCGAAATCGGACTCTGCACCTCCACGTGGTGAAGCCTGGGAACCTGACTCTTTGATAGCTCAAAGCCAGCGCAGAGACGTTATGTCGATGTTGGAGATGAGCATTGCCTGTAGTGAGACAGTGCACA